>JZKD02S0070309.1:2047-30671 GCA_000966675.3 Picea glauca
CAGGATAAACGCTGTGTCTATTGTGGATGTGTATTTCTCAGTGATCTTGTTCTTATTATGCTCTTATCTTATGAAATGCAAAGAACTATAATAATGGCATAAACATTAACAGTAGGTACATATGCTATCACCTTGGAGTGTAGCATGTAAGTCTTGAAAGCTTTTAGATCCTTTACCATAGTGTATGCTTGTTTTTCCATTATATCATATTTTAATCCAACATCTCTAAGACTTTTACTGAAGAATGCTATCGGTTGCTCAAAACCTTCCTCATTTTTTTGGAGGAGTACCGCCGCAATTGTGTGTTCATATGCGAATGAGAAAATCAAAAACTCCTTCAGGTAGTCAGGGCTCGCTAGTACAGGTGCTTCGCTTATAACTTTCTTTATCCAGGCAAATGATGCTTTGGATTTGGTCATCCATTTGAGTGCGCTATTTTTCTTGAGCACATTTGTGATCAATTTCACGATTTCAACAAAATTCAGAATGAACCTTCTCAAAAAAATTATTTTTCCTAAAAAGGACTGAATTTCTTCAACGTTTCTAGGAATATTTATGGTGTCTATAGCTTCAACCCTTTTAGGATAGATTTTAATTCCATCCCGAGACACAATATGGCCCAAGAGTTTACCTTCTTGCATCGCGAAATGAGACTTTTTGGGGTTCAAGGACAAACCAAACTTTCGGCATTTCTTGAACGTTTGTTGGAGGTGTATCAGGTGGTCTTCGTTAGATTTAGAGAACACAGCCAAGTCATCCAGGTAAGTAACCACAAATCTATCTCTTTCATCAACAAAGGCGATGTCCATATCTCTCTAGAAGGTGGCACCTACATTCATCAAACCAAAAGGCATTTTGTCATACATGAATGTACCCCAAGGCATAATGAAAGAAGGTTTTTCCTTATCCTTTTCGTTGGCCACGATCTGATTGTAACCCGAAAACCCATCGATCATCAACATTCTATTAGCACCAACTACCTTTTCTAAGACGTGATCCATCTTGGGTAGAGGATAATTGTCTTTGAGAGAGGATTTGTTTAGTTTTTTGAAATCTACGCATAGTCTGATTTCCCCACTCTTTTTCCTGATCGAGACTAGGTTTGCCACCCAGTCAGAGTACCTAAGAGGCATGATTATTTTTGCGTCTAAGAGATTTTTCACTTCTCTTTTGACCACGAGCAATAAAATGGGGTTGATTTGTTTGAGCTTATGTCTGAATGGCTTAACTCCCGGTTTCAAAGGTATCTTGTGTTCGATCACAGAGGTGTTGTAGGTTCTCGACTCATCATAAGTCCATGCAAAAATATCCTTGTACCGCCCGAGTAAGTCTGCATACTTTCTTTTCATCTTGGGAGGAAGGTACTTTCATAGTTTCACTATCCTAGGTTCTTTAGTAGTGCCTATGTCACAGTCTTGAAATTCCTTTCGTTGGGGCTGCAAGGTAGACTTCAAAGGCATGTCGTTTTAGTCAAACAACCTTTCCAGAGGTATCAGGCCCTTAGGGATCTGATTGTTTTTTAACACTAACATGTGATGATTTGCGATTTTTTCTTGGAACTCCTGAGGCTCCTCCCCTTCCTGCATAATCCAGGTATGGTAATTTTAGTTTTCCTGGCCAATGTGAGCTTCGGAGAAATCATCCACCATTTCCAGAAACTTTCTGATTTGTTCGTCATCTTTGAATACCTGCCAATGTTGTATGTTTTTTGGTATGGATGGTTTGTGTCTTACCTCTATGTGGTATTTTAATTTGAAAGTGGTAGGGGGTGAAAAAGTCGATGCTGCTTTGGCCAGTGAATCGACTTGTTGTTTTTCGGCTTGTGGGATGAAATGAACCTTTGCCGATGGAAAGAAATTTTCCATTAGATCCCAAGTGCAATTTCTGTAGGACCTCAATCTCAGGTGCTTGTCCTAGTACTGTCGATTTACCTGCTTCACAATAATTTTTACATCCCCATAGACCTCTAAGTTCTTTATGTTTAGCTTCTTGGCAGCCTCCAGTCCCAAGACTAGAGCTTCATATTCCCATACGTTGTTCGTGTAGTCTATGTCCCACTGTAGCTTGTAAGAGAAAGGGACAACGAATTCATTTTCAGGTGCTACAAAAAGCATGCCCGCACCTGCTCCTTCACACGATGAAGCACCATAGAAAAAAAAAATCTAAGTTCCACTGCTATACATATTTTTAGCTGTCTTTTCAATTTTGATTTCATCAATATAACTTTCTTCCATACAATTATTTTCATTATCGTCAAAAGATAGAATACAATTTCCTAGGTCTTGATCGATGATATAAACAGGGTAATTGTTAGGATTCTGAGGATCACTTACCGTATATGCCAACCATGTTTCCCTGTATAACCGAGTGAACTGTCCACCAAAAATAGGGATCGTGGCGTAGGTCATATCCAGCTGAAGGGATCCCCTGAGATTGGATCCCCAAGATCTAGATAATAGAAAATTGTACTTCGAGGGTATATCAGCAACAACTACATCCATTAGGACATTTTTTACTGGAATCTGGGCGAGGGAGACTACTAAATCTTTAATCATGCCCATGCACTTAAATCTCCTTGAATCGAATGAGTAAAGATCCCCATAGGGTCTAGTGATTTCGAGGCCTAGTCTATCCATAATGAATTTGGGCATTACATTATGAGAGGCCCCAGAGTCCAGCATACAATTATGCAACAACTGATCGTGCACTTTTAGGGTAATATAGAAGGGGGCGACAGTATCTCTAGCACCTTCAAAATGTGGACCAAAAGTGATATTAGGCTTATCATCTTCCAGATTTATCACGTCAGACTGACTCTCTAAATATGAAAAATTTATCATCTTGGTTATTTGCTTTCGGTACATAGGATTTTTTGCCAAATCGACCAAAGGTATTGGTATCTTGATCTTATTTATCTCGTTTTCTAGGCAGAAACTTCCAGCAATTTTATCTGTTTCCTTGGATGAAACTTTGGACACTTTCCTATCCATCTTATTTGTTTGCACTGCTTTATTTTCGGTGGTTCTGGGCATTTCAGGTGTCCGCATTTCAACTATATTAGTTCTTCTCACTTGGGTTTCATCTTCCTTTACGTTGATATTCTGCGAGTCTACCCCTTTGTTATTTTGCGTCTCGGTCTCTTTCTGGACGGAATCATAAGTTTCGCCCCTAGGAAAATTTTTCTTGGGTTGAGCAGTCGACACAGGTTTGTTTTTAGGCCTCAGATTGTATTTATGTTGGAGCTCAGCCATTATGGTGTGGGCCATTCCTTGATAAGCAATATCATCAGCGTTGTTTAGGTTATTATCTGCACCTGATGATTGTTCAATGTTTAGCGATTTCTCATAATCTTCTTTCGTCAAGTGAGGTTGTATACAGTCGTCGCCTAAATTGTTTACGTCTTTTTCCAAATCCTCGAATTCCTGCATATCATTTCCTCCAAAAAAAAATTCATTTTGTAGAGGTGTTTGAATTTTTTCATCTTCATTTTTAATCTATCTTTGTTGAGTCTAAGGATTGGGGTTTCTCTTGAATTATCTCTTAATGAATTGATCAGATTTGGATTGGTCTAGATCCATTCTTGAGATTTTGTTTGATAGCTCTTTTATTATCCTAGCCATGTCATCCATTTTGTCATCTGAGGACCTTCCAGATCCAGAGGTACCCGCTTGTTCTCTAAAACACCTGGTTTCCATGTTTCCCGTTTCGATTTTTGTTTTTAATTTTGCCCGAAGCCATCATGTTTGACTCAATTTCCACAGCATCATCTTGCATTCAAGTTAAGTCAACCCCTCTCCTTTCTCTTAATAGTAGAGAGAAATCGAGTTCAAAAGATCCTGTGAAAGTTACCTTGGTTGCGGGTTGGGATGGTTTAACTTGAACCGGGATCTTATTGTACAATTTGTTAAATCTTTGGATAAATTCCATAACAGTTTCAGATCCCTTTTTATTTAAAGACCCGAACTCGGTCAAATAGTACAAATGATCCTTTCTTTCACCCCATTGTTTGAGAAAAAGGTCTTCTAGCGCATTGTAGGATAAGATTGAACCTGGGGGCAGGCTCCGAAACCAAGTTCTTACCTGTCCCTCGAAGGTTTGGACAAACAAACAAAAATACATGTCCTCATGTTTGAGACCTAGAATATTAGCAAATTGATCAAAGAAGTTGATATGTTCGGCTGTGGTTAGATCCCCTTCTCCTGTGAACTTGGGTAAGTTTTTCATATAGTTTTCAGGTAAATCATGGAAGGGTACAGGAAGGACCAAGGGAGCGTATCTAGCGGCCACTTTGGTGAAAACCCTGGGGGTCGGTTGTTAGCCTTGACCTCCTACTCTCCCTTCTCCTCCTCCGACGATGGCCATGGATGACCTAGGAGAGGAAATTTGTGCGTTATAAAGAGGGTTGGCGAAGATGTATAGTGACTCTCTAGCTTCCCCGGGGTGGAGGGGGAAAAAGTCGGGGAACTTTTTACCAAGGGAGGTGAAAGTTGGAAAAGGGGGAGAGGGCAAACAAGGACTCAGTTCCTCTGACTTGCGGGATATATAAATGGGAGAGCCCAATGGTCTCAAATTCGTGGACGCGGAAACTTCTTCGAGGCCTTGAGTGACAAAGAGGTTTATATTGAGAGTCGATGGAATATCAATAGCGATGAGCTTTACGGTAGGCGTGTCACCCCTACTGTCGTAAGAGGTAATCAAAGAGGTCATGGTCTTAATCTTGGGTAGGATTTTCTCGAACTTTAGGGTCTCGGCTTCGACATCACTGTCCGACGTTTTTCTGAGAGAATGTTCTCGCGAAGACAAAGATTCAAGAAAGGTCTTATCTTTAGACTGAGTAGGCTTGGGTTGGTAAACAACAACGTTTTGTTTGAAAAGACCCCTTAGTTTTAGTATTTTTTCGAGGTCGTAAACTAGCACGGTCTATTTAGCATCTGGGTTTTGTCTGGTGTTCCTTTGAAAGGATGCCAGCTTACTTAAAAGTGGAGTCACCAAGTGAATTATAAAGATTTAACCTTAACAAGGTGTCTCTTTGTTCACTATCAAAAAAGAAACTTGGAAATGTTGTTTTCTCAGAGGAAAGTGACTACGATTCTCCATCCTCGACAACAGCGCTAGAAAGACGTTGTTCCAGAGTCTGTACTTAAGGCTAGGAAGTATAGAGTCTAGGCATCCAAAAAAGGGTAAAAGATAAGGGAAAGAGCAAACAACTAGAAGAGAAACTATAGTTGATTTCTAAGTTGTTTGTGTCTAACTTCTACGTGTTCTTGTGTGGTTATGTCTCGTTCAATGGCTGCCCACGAACATTCTAGTTCGACCTGGGTGGTTGCATTTCTTAGGATAGTGTCAAAGAGGTTTAAGGTGATGTTGGTTTGGTCTAAGAGGTCGGGTTCTATGTGAGGTTGCTTTGTAATAGGGATAGTCATTTAAGGAACACAGATTTAAGAGGCTGCTATTTTTTTTGTGTGTGTGAGTTGTTGATTCAATATTTTGATTTATGAGACAAAAAGAAATCCCGTGAGACAAATTAACAGTTTAACAAATTGAAGGTCATCTTCCGTAAATGAGTTAAAAATTTGGAACCATGTATGAAACGAAAGAAAAACATAAAGCTGTCAGACAATGTGAGGCATCATTTTAAGAGGAATCTCATGCTGTAACAAAAGAAGAAAAAGAAGAGAGACACTTTAATGAAGTGTATTAATCCACAGGTATTGTACCTGCTAATAGCTGATACAGAGGAAAAGCTACAAATAATTAGATAACTAAAACATGATTGCCACCGCAGAGGTTGTACCAAATTGCAGTCAAAGTATTCATCAAAGATGCATATAAAAATGTCATGAAGCATGAAATAACAGAAGAAAGCACATAACTCAATCTTGACGGAATATGGAGTCTTCAATTCGCTTTGTATTAATTCCTAGCGATGGAAAATTTCTCTATTACAATCTGCCCCAGTAGAAAAAGCCCTTGGTTTTTCTTCAAAATGCTTATGTATACAAGCCTAAAAACACTTCAAATTCCATTCGTTCTAGAAACCTTTGATTACAATTGAGGAAAGGAAGCGTTTTATTTCTTCACTCTTTGTCTTTCCCCATGCAGGAATAATGCCTTCCTTTCTTTGCTCTTGTGGCTCCATAAATAGAACGGATCGACATATGTCACTATTTAACACCAAAAACGTTCCCTTTCACCTGCTCAATGCAATTGACACACCTTTCAACCAACTGGGCTATCAACCTGGAAGGCTCCGCTTGGTTGTTGGCCTCAAAGGTGTAACAACTCTTCGCCAACTGTGGCAACCTTTTTCCCACTTGTTAGTCTTCCGTGATGATAGACTTCAATTGTAGGTTTGGCTGTACTAGCCATTTGTCCAGTTGGACCATATCAACCTAGCCTATTTGGGATATTTCAGCTTGCTCCCTTTCTGCATTTTCCTTTATATCTATCAAGTGTTTTTCTATATTGATTTTTCCCATCGTCCCGGCACTGCCTTCCTTATCAAGGTCTAGCAAAGCTTTATTTATCAAGGCGAACGTTTCTTCACAAGAATTTATCACCTCCTTAGCTCTTCCCCTGCTCTCTGATATATTCTGCTCCCAAGCCTTTAACATGATATTCCCTCTGGTTTGTTCTGCGATGGATAATTTGGAGCTATTGACCACCTCTATGTTCGTTGTGGCTATCATAGCATCTTGGAAAGCCACCCGAGCCGCCCCAGCTTCACTTTCTCACAAAGAGATATCTTCTAGCATTTGATCTATCGTCTGAAAGTGATGCTGAATAGTTTCCACTTTTGCAAGCAAGTCTTGTTGAGCCACTGATATCTTCTGTCGGATTTCGATAGCTTGGGCTTGAAAAACCTTTATGTATAAAACTTGGTTTTCAGCAACATCCAATTTCGATTGTAACTGTATAATTTGTTGCTCCTGCTGGCTTACCTGCATTTGGCTAATTTGTGCTAACTGGTGCACCTGCTCAGGGTCAGATCTAAGTTTCTCGATCTCCTGCAGATCATCTATTCAGGATTGCTCGAGGGTTTTTCTCATCTCATCCCTGTCATTTTCTTCTGTCGTAGCCACCTTAGCTTCCAACTTACCGATCAAGAGGTTCTTCCATTTCAACTAGGCCTTCAAAGTTTCAACTAAGTACTGATTGGCTGTAGCGTAAGCCCCTAGTGTTCCTGCTATATTGTCAGTGAATTCCTCCTCTTCTACAGCCTTTCCTTCTGTCAGGATTTTAAACCTTTTAGCCACTACACCCGCTTTTTGATAAGATTCTTGCTTCACTACGACCTTCCTTTTCTTATCAAAGAAAAAATCATTTGGAAGTAACTCTTCCATGGAAATGGGCATTAGCTCTTCATTGAAAATCCATCCCACATCAGGATTCCCCTTTGTGAACTGTAAGGGTGTGATAACAGCAATCGGACTGTCGATTTCCTTGGATAATTGTTTAGGGGTAGTGTTTGTGACCGGCTCTTTTGATGTGGTTGGTGAGGTGTCGCCTGCCTTTTGCGAGGGTATCTCAACTTGACTTAGTACCCGCTTTCCTAGCACAACTGCCTCTGGGTTTTTCTCTCCTTGATCGGGGATTTCGGCTCCCTGTTCCGAGGTATCCTTTTCTTGTGTCCCTTCCTTATTTCACTCCTTGCCAGGACTTGAGTTCTTTGAGCCTTTGGTTTCTGTCTGATGTATGTTTGGAAGCTTTGAGGTTTTGCCCTATAAAATTGGGGGGAGGCAACTCTTTCGATGCTCCTCGAATTTGAGGAAATCGGCCATATCTTTGAGTGGCAAGGCCTAAATCCGACTCAAGACTTCAGAGTAGGACCTCACAGCTCGGAATATTTCATCATGGGGTGAACCCTCATGTTCGTATCTCTTTAGGCCACAATTTTCCAAGTGATTACTCACAACCTTATTTGGGTCGTGTTTTTTTAACTTAATGTTCACCAACTTCATTTCCTCCAAAGTCGTGGCCTCAACTTTGGCATGGCCAAAATCTAATAAGAGTATGACTCAATGTGAATAGGGAAAGGTGGCCATACCTTCTTCGATAGTCCTTTGAGCTCATTGCTTATTCCACCAAGCACATCTTGCCTAGCGATCTCACGACATGTTAGCTTATCTGGCAGAAATAACGGCAAAACATGGGGGGGGACGGAGGTGCCGAAGACCCTGATGTATGAATACTTTGCTTCTATATACCAATATGATACATTGCTTAGGTTGGACGTGATGTTATCTGAAATCTGAGGAGGCGGATGGCCGAAGATAGCAACATGCATCGGTACCATTACCTAGTTAAAAATCTCGTAGATGAAATCTTTGGCCTTATCCTCCCAAATCTACGTGGTAGACATGCATAGGCTCAACATCAGATGGAGTCCAGCTCCATCTCATCAGTGGGAAAGGTTTCATGAAGCAAATAGCATCCATGATGTAGGAAGACATAAATAATGAAGATGTTCTTCTGCTGGCTTTCTGTGTTCGATATTCAGTAATTCGACTGGTAAGACTGTCCGACATCAGTTTGGCCGAGTCGAAAGAAAAACCTTCAACGATTGTATAAATGAGTGGCACCCATGGGAGAAAAAGTGAGTTGTGTCCTCCTTCCCATACAGTCTATAGGTCATCATTGCTACATACTTGAATTGTAGCTCTAAAGAGAAGATTGAATAAAATCCATGAGTATTGGCCTTGAATTTCGCGGGGTGTGAAACCCAGTCTTTGATTATATCGGATATTTTTTTTCCAAACTGCTCGCATCCTTCTTTTCAAACTCCTCTAGGAATTCGGTATTATAAATACGATTTGGAGTGGGTGACAATTTATACATTGCCTGTAGGTTCTCTGGTCTGAAAGACCCGACTGCTTCCCTCTGTTCGTTGAAAACCGTTCTGGTTAGGAGGTTTACATGGTCCAATGCCCATCTGACCATATCATAATAGGGGAGAATCCATGGCCTTGTTGCTATTTTGTGCATCTCTGCTTGAGCAATGATTTTGTATTTGGTGGACATGTCATCGTTCCCCTCATCACAGGAATCATCCGAGCAATTTATCACCTCGGGCTACAGAATATTGGAAATATGCGTCCATGTTTTAATAGTATTGATACTTCTTAAAAGATTGAAAACACAGACATAAGTTATCCTGATGAAACATCTCTACGCACAGTAGAAAGAAAAGATGAGATAATGAAAGACAACCCTCTTCTTAAACACTTAAGTTCGTGCTAGTCCTTGTCGACAGAACGGTTAAATAGTTTAATGGAAAGATTTTAGCAAATAAGTGGGATCTTACTGTCAATCACTTCAGTGAAATTCAAATAAATGCCATAAATATTTGATGACTTGTAACTTGGGAAAAGAGAGAAAACATTAAAAGCTTCATCCGTAGATCGCATGGTAAAATCTATTCAAGGCATTAATTAATCCAGCTTAGATCCCTTAATTTCGTGGTTTTAGTGCTTTATCCCCTTTTCAGTGCTCGTCGTATTGGACGATTTCACTTCTAGCCTTTGAGACCCACAAGCCCGAAATTGCAATGGCACGAGATTATTTATAATTTGTGATTTAACTTAAGCTTTTAATTAACCCATCTTAATTAATGAATATCGCGACTTCGGGGATCGGAGTTACAAAGGTGTTGTGTTTTAAGGCAATAATCGCCAAGTTGCGAAATCACGATAGAGACTAACTACGGTTTAAAAAGATTACTCTTGATATTTCCCTGAGTGACTTGAAAAGACTTCGCAACTTCGCATCTCGGAGGTTCGGAAAGTGTTCGACGAGTAACTCCTAAAACGCGAGAGCATGAGGTGATGACATCAAACGATCTTTACTTAAAGGCTCGATAACGGTGGTTAGAACTAAACCTTATCGCTACTTCGCGCGATGGGATACCGAGGCTTGGTAGGTACATCGTGAAATACACGAGATCCCAAAATCCGACTTTTGGGCTTAATTATAACCTCTTACTTATTTAGGAAGAAGGGCAGCTCCAACCTTTGAACCAGGAGTATAACAATAAAATAATACGTTCCAACAAATACTATGATAACATTCATTTTCCATGATAACATTGGATCATTCTTGGTTAAATACTATGTCTCATATCAACGCATCACATCGTAGTTAGGATTAATTAAGATTCTTCAAAGTAGATATAATGGAGTTGTAATGCTGTCTCTGTACGCCATTACTGATTGTTATTTATTATTCACAAGGAGAAAGGGAAACATCTTACTGGATATCCAGTCGAAAAACCGAATTCGACAATCGGACCCACTCTCATTAGTTATGTGAGCCAAGTGGGGCTAGAACTCCGTGCAGATTCCACAACATACACTGCTTTGATTAATATGCCGAGAGGAGTTTTGTAAAGGGTGGTTAAAACATCCCATTCTTGCTGGAATCTCGGAGACACATCCCATTCTTGCTGGAATCTCGGAGACCCCAAAACCGCTAAATCACATCTCTGAATAGATAAGATTGGATGAGATCCCAGGTTTTTAAATTCCAGCCAAAAATTATCGAAGGAAATGAAAGTCTGCCACCCTAATAGATTGATTTATTGATCTTCCATTCTTGTCTGCGTTTTTCCTGAATAGTTTGGTCCAAAATCTCAAATCTGACGGATTTTGCACGTCGATATCAATGGCCTCCCACTACCAAAAGCTGTTGTCTATTTATTTTCCTCTTTGGCTTGCAAACGTAATCTTGCTTTCTTTGTGATCCGTTTTACAGCCATTGCCAACCACGAGGATCTGATAAGACTAGCAATTGATAAGACTAGCAACCTCGCTCTTTGATAAGACTACAAGGCTGGTGGTTGGACCCTCTCTCCACAGACTTTGTCTATAGTTGCAACAATGAATCATTGGCGTGTCGACGGGTTAATTAAGAAGCCTAATATGTACAATCACATAACTAATTAAAGAGGATGGATAATGGTAAGCCACCCCTGGTTGTGGTTAGAAAGAGTAAATAGTTTTTTGAATTCACATGTCAATATCTTGAATATGGTTAATTATGTTTGAATATTTAATGATGATTTGTGGTTAATTATGGTTGATCGTGTTTTCCATCTTTGACAATGGTTAACCATATTAGAGTATAGTTGTCCACTTTAGGTTTCACTATGGCTAACCATGTTTGACCATGATTAATAATGTTTGACTATGGTTGACTATGTTTGATCATTGTTGACCATATTTGACTATGGTTGACCATGTTTGACTATAATTGACCTTGGTCATCACTATAATTGACCTTGGTTGACTATATTTAATAATGGTCGATTGTGTTTGACTAGTGTTGGGTTAGGGACCTAACCTCCCTGACCCCTCACATAGATAGAATAATATAATTTCTATGTAATAAAGGTTGATATTAGTAAATCAAACCTAGTTAATAATGTGAACAAGTCTAATGTAAGAAGACTTAATAGAAGCTTCCGCTTCTATAAAGATCTTCCTCTTGATTATTCTTTTGAAGATAGATTTGGTATGAATAGGAGTAGATGAGATGATAAAGTCTTGTCTTGAGAATTATTGTAAGAGGTTGGTCCCTCGAAGACGCAAGTGAACATTGTTTTCTATAAAAAAAATATATCTTTTTTGGTGTTGTTGTTCTCTACATTTTGTTGTTTCGTTGGTATCTTCTATAGTATTTCTCTTTTTTATTAATATAATAGACATGGTACCTAACAAGTAGTATCATAGCACTTTAATCTAGGGAAACTATGGGATTTTTTTGGGGGTAGAGATGTGTACTATCAATATCTTTAAAGTACAAAGATCTGTCGTTCAGCAGGTAAAACTCCAGTGAGGAAGACTACACATAGGAAATAAATATGGTTTCATGAGGCTGTCTAGAAAGCAATGTTTCACCTTCTTGGAAACCTCTGTAACACATGTTGGTACCCTTCGAGTAGAACCACTTCAGAAAAAAATTGTACATGGCCATCACTCCCATGTACTTTCAAGTATATCGGGAGTCCCTTAGGTCTCGTGAAACCAACCGATCGACAGCTTGAGCACTATAGTGACAGCGAGAACAACACTCGAGAAGATACGCTCTAGTACTTGGGTAATTGGGTAGTACGACTAAGGGTATAATCGAGCCTCCTTAGTTAGTTCCCTAAGATATTAGGCCGATCATTACTGTTCGAATCCACACGTATATCAAAGAGCTATATCACAGGGAAAACCCTTGTCCACAGGCACCCTAAAAACCTTAACCGGGGGGAACAAAGCACATAAGGAACAAAAAATGATATTTTGGCCATGCAAGCTTGCTTCCTGCATTCTCGTTGCGAAATTACTAAAAAACAATTCTTGTTAAGAATATGGGCATTTCGACTCTGCAGTATTATTCATGTCGGAGTATAACTCCACAGGATTATTAAAAAAAAAAAGTCAGGGTCCTACTCGCACCCTTATTTGAGACCCTATCCCATTGGATTTCCCTCTTCTCCCTGATTGTTCTTTTACCTATCATTTTTAAGCATTTTTCCCATGGACCCATATTCCCGACACCCATATTTCCCACTTACTCCATTGGCTTTCTCTAGTCTCCCTAATCACAATGGTATATATCACTCAAAAGGATAATTTGGTCTTTTCTCAAAATAGAATGAAGAAACAAGTAGATTGACATTTCCTAGAGCACTAGTTTGAAGATGGGGATTAGGTGTTTCTTCATATCCATCCCTATAAGCATATGTTTTTCAAAGAAAAGAGTGACCAAAAGCTATAACCCAAGTTCTAAATCCCATATCATATCCCTAAATGCATTGGACAAGTGTCTTACAGATTGGCTCTTCGAGATGACTCCAAGATCCACCTAGTATCTCATGTTCGTCTTGTTTGAAGAAAGTGGTAGGGATAAATTGTCATGTTCAAACTATTCTCTTAAAACATGATGAAGAGGGTTTCATTTGGTTACAAATAGAGACAGTGTTGGAAAAAAGAGGGTGTGAGTTGCGTTAGTGCATTATCCAAGAAGTATTGGTAAAGTGGAAGGATACACAACTTGAAGATGCCACCTAGGATCCAACCACACTTCTATATCAGTTTCCACTTCTCTATCCTTGAGGAAAATGTTTATTTTGAAGGGGGAGGCCATGTTAGGGTGCTACCCTAACCTCCCTAGTTAGTGATACTTAGGAGTCAGTTAGTTAGTGATACTTAGGAGTCAGTTAATTCATGTACGTGGACATCCTTTTTGAATAAGTTCCACTAGGTATTTGGTGTGTGGTTAGTAAATGTAAAAATAGGCTTCCATTTGGTTACAACCAAAGGAAGTAATGGACAAAGGAGAACCTTAACTACAATAATGCATTATCTAGAAATAATTGATATAGTGGAATGATACACAACCTGAAGATGCCACCTAGGACCTATTTTAGGACTTATGTTTCATAACAAAAGTTTTAACATTAGAACATATTTTCCTCAACTAGGCATAGTCCTATTAGGCCTGTGAAAAATTTCCAAATGGTTCTTTGAATACCACTTGGGGGAAAAGACTCCATAGAGAAGGCATGTGTCATGGTTGGAGGCCTTGTTCATACCGCCAAAGGCCTAAAAGGTTCTTTTATTTTTTGACCATAGTATAGCCCCTTAGACCCATCACTAATGCTTAAAATAAATCAATGGTATCCATATCCCATATCCCACTTGTAAGACTGATCTATTGGTATGAGGACTCGCTCAAGGCTCTTGAGATAGAGAAGATTCAACAATATCTCAAGGCACTTGTTTTCCTTCCTAGTCCATGTTCAAGGCCCGATCACCCATCCTTGTTGCGCGAAAGATCCTAGTGGCATCCATATCCAACATTGATGCCAAATTCCCCTTAGAGAGGGTTTTTGTTGTGGTTGCAAGTGTTTTCTATGGTAGTTTCTAGGGCCTATGGAGCGATTGTTTTCATCCCCCAACCATAAATTTATATCTCTATAATACGTTCCTTCATTCAGGGAATAATACATTTGTTCCCCCTTGACCATATTTAGACCTCGAAGACCATTTCCAGTGCAGAAAACCTACTCATGGATTTTGTATCCAACTTGGATGCTAAAGAACCCCATGTGTGGGTGTGAGATATATTTTCATTCAAGGCATGTGTTTTGGTTTAATGATGGCACATGTATCCCTCTAGTAGGCCAAAGATACCATACAAGGGTCTTGTGTGGTCATTCGAGGATGCAATCATCACTATAACCATAGAATATTTGTGTTTAATAGGTGTTGTTCATGGGGATTGAGCCCAACAAGAATTCGTTAGGGAAAAAGATACAATATTATCCTCTTTTGAAATTAGATAGACCTCTAAATACATTCATAGTGCACAATTAAACTATTGATGGCACCCATAACACCCTTGGAGGTGATTGTTAAGGAAGAGAGGTTGGATATGGAGGTTCGAGGAATGGCCTATCGTGTTTGAACCTAAGAAGAAAGGTTTAGCACCAAAGGCTCTTGTTTCCCTCCCTTGACTATGGTCACAGTCCCGACACTCATCCATGATGCCCAAGACCTAATAATGAGCCCTACAAATAATCAATAGATTGAATATAATTTCTTCTCCTATAGCTTCTACCACTTTGCATTGCACCCATATTCAACTTTAATATCGAGGACTCCCTATTGAGGGCTCGTGTCACAGTTTCTAAGTGTTTCTCATGGTGCTCAAGCTCCAGAAGGTTCAATAGGGATTAATTCCATTGTGTCCCCCTTGAATTTGTTTATGCCTTGACACTTGTTCAAGTACTTGTTCAATCCTATTGATCTTAAGAATCTAGATAAGATTCTATGACACCAGTTTTTAGTCTTTAATTGGTCAAGGCCCCACAAACCATCCATGCTCCCATGTAGTGGTTTGAGGGCATGTTCATTGCACTTGAGCTATAAAATATATGTTTAGGGATTCAGGTTGTTGTTTCCACCCCTAATTGATGACAAGGTGTGAGGATGTTAGTTCCCTACCGTGACTATGTTCAAGGCCTCAATACCCTTCCACTATGCATGAAACATATTAATGTCACCCATATTCAACTCTTAGGGAAACGAATCCCTAGTGAGGGCTTGTGCCATTGTGTCTAGGATTTATTCATGGCACTTGAGTTTTAGAAGGCTGAATTAGGGATTATGACCGTTGTTTTTCTCCTTGACCATGTGGCATGGTATGAGCTCATTTCTAGCACACAAAACCTACCCCAACCCCAATATCCCACTTAAATTCCTATAAAGAATCCATATAAATGACTCATGTGCTGGTATGAGGACTCATTCAGGGGTATTGATCCCGAGAAGATTGAAAAATATATTGAGGAACTTGTTTTTCTTCATAAACCATGTTCAAGGCCATATGAACTATCCTTTGTGTGAAAAATATCCTAAAGGTTTCCATATCAAGACTTGATGCCAAACACCCCTCAAAGAGGGTTTTTGTTGTGCTTTTACCAATGTTGTTCATGGTGATTGAGCCCGAGAAGCAACCTCTATGGTGTAAATCCTTAGTGTTTTCCTCCCCTAACCATATTGCTAGATGATGCGTATTATTTTCGGAATGAAATGAAAGAAAATATATTACAATGAAATACACATAAAAATTGTTAGAAACAACGAAATACAACAATCCATAATTTCTATTAATGAAAGAAATGTACAAAGACTATAAAAATACATAGTGCAATACTCGCTAGAATGGTGGCAATTTTATCTATGAGAAGAGATGTGATGGTTGCGCTCACTTGCAAGAAGATGATTACAATGAGGCTCTGAAGGCCTTTTTATGATAAATATGAATTCCAAAACCCTAGACATCTAAAAACCTAAGCCTAGGAGATGTAGCGCCAAAAGTCATGTACATTAATTTCCCATGGTCATAACTTTTGCATACGATCTCTGTTTTAGGTGTGTGATAGCCTGTTGGAAAGGTATTTTCGAGAAATATGCATTATTCCATCAAACTTTGACTTTGTCTACAGTTTGACTATGGCAAGCCAAAAAAACACTGTTTAGATCCCCAAAACGACCCTGGAAGTATAGAAAAATGTACATACATGAAAACTTCCAAAATAAGCTAGTTGGAATAGGTGGACGACCACGAATATCCAAATGGATGCTGTGTAGGGATTCAGGACAACTCTGTAAGTGAAAAACCCACAATTACAAAGAAATGCCCCCATTACAAAGAAACATGTTGAATTGAAAATTGTCCAGATGGGATAGTTGGAATTTGGATTAGGTGGGTGCCCATCAATCCTTGACAACCCCAACTATTTGATGACCTCAACTGAGATGAGTTTCTTCTGGCTGCCTCTATAAAAAATGAAATGTAATGGGGTACCCTTTATCCACATCTGTGAATGGAAGATCAACTTCCCCTCTTCAGTATCTACTGGCTCTTCTGGTTGAATTTTTGCGGTCGTGACAATAGCAGTGGGGTGTGCATAGATGAGTTGTTTGTTTTCAATACTTTTTGGATTAGATTATGAATCAGGGTTTGGCTCCTTGTCTTTGACATTGACCACCAATCATTGTTTTGAGTGACATTCATCGGTGTTGTGCCAGGGGATTTTTTGGAAGTTACACCACTTCCCAGTGTCATTCTTCATCTTTTGTTTACCCTTCTTTTCTTGTGTCTTGGAATGGTTGTCAAGAGGTTGATGGTTAGGGTCATCTTTACCATGCTTTGGTTGTTGTGGATTTGAAGACCCAAACTCCCGTTTGTTCTCGTGCCTAAATTTCTGCTCAATTTTGACAACATATTGATAGGAAGCTCCCAATGATGAGATGTTTAGGGAATCCATTTCGGTTTGGATGTACCTATGAAGAACCCCACGGTATTTCAGAACTAGATTCCTCTCGGAGTCTTTGATACCCAACTTGGTGCACAAGGTATGGAAAGAATTTGTGAACTCTGGTACTGTTTGGCTCTTCTCTTTCCGTAGTGTGGTCCATCTCATGTACTAGTCTTCATAGTTATGAACAAGGTAGTATTGTTCCCTGACCGCATCCACAAAAAAATCCCAAGTGGGCTAGACCCCATATATTCCATATTCCTTTGTGGAAATTTTCTCCCAATAAGTTTCCCCCCAATGTTTGACATGGGGGAGAGCCTTGAGGAGTGTGAAGGTGATATTTTCTGTGTCAGGAAAATTGTGAATAGAGAAATAACCTTCTAGCAGATTCAACCATTTTTCTAAGGCATCCACATATATCTGTCCTTCAAATACGGGAATATGAAAATTAACTTGTACCTTTAAGGGAGAGGTTTATCCAAAGTGGTCTCTTGATGAAGATGTGCATGTCGCTATCGGCAGGCATTGAAGGATGTGGAAAAAATTCTCCATCATTTCGTCCCTCTGCCGCGCAAGATATTTTTTAAGAAACATGTTAATAGAATCTTCTGCTCCATCATTTTTTATTTTTTCCACCATAAAGGGTTTCTTGGGCATGCGAGTGTGGTTTTCCTCAATATAAACAAGCTCGAGACCCAAGTTGCTATACTCAGACCTCGTCGAGGAGATTCACTAAAAAATGATCAAGAATAACCTTCTTTGATACCACTGATCTAGATTATTTTCGAAATGAAATGAAAGCAAAGATATTACAATGAAATAGACATAAAAAATTTCAGAAACAATGAAATACAACAATACATGATTTCTATTAATGAAAGAAATGTACAGAGACTGTAAAAATACAGAGTGCAAGACTTGCTAGAATGGTGGCAACGTTATCTCTAAGAAGAGATGTGACCGTTATGCTCATTCGCAAGAAGATGATTAGAAGGAGGCTATGAAGGCCTTTTTATGATAAATATAAATGCCAAAACCCTAGACTTCCAAAAACCTAACCCTAGGATATGAAGCACCAAAAATCATGTGGGCCCCGTTGGGGTAAGTTAGTACATTAACTTCTCGGGGTCGTAACTTTTTCATACGATCTTTGTTTTAGGCACGTGATATCTCGTTGGAAAGGTATTGTCCAGAAATATGAATTATGTAGTAAAACTTTGATTTCGTCTATAGTTTGAATGTGACAAGCACAAAAAAACATTGTGTAGAGCCCCAAAACGGCCTTGGAAGTACAAAAAGATGTACTGACATGAAAAATTCTAAAATAAGCCACTTGGAACAGGTGGGTGGCCACCAATATCCCCCTCGATGTTGTGTAGGGATTCAAGACAGACCCATAAGTGAAAAACCCACAATTACAAAGAAATGTCCCCATTATAGAGAAACGTGTTAAACTAAAAATTGTCTAGATGGGCCAGTTAGAATTTGGAACAGGTGGGTGGCCACCAATATCCACCTGGATTACTAGAGCTATACAAGTCCTTGATATAGGGATTAATCCCCTGTTTACCCCCTTGACCATGTTTATACCTTGAAGATCATTTCAAGTGCACAAAACCTATTCATGGATTTGTATCCCACTCGGATTATAAAGAACCCAACCATGGCCCGAAGAATGATTTGTGGTGTCCACCGAAGACAAATTATCATTTAGGGAATGTATTGTGGTTTAATCATGCAACCATATTCATCTAATAGGCTAGATAAACTATACATGGGTCTCACATGGTGATTCGAGGATGTGCTCAACACTATCGCCATAGAATATTTGTTGCTAGTATGTGTTGTTCATGGAAATTTAGCCCAAGAAGTGTCATTTAGGGCACAAGGCCCATTTTTATCCTCTATGACCTTGGATAGACCTCTAGAAACATTCATGGTGCACAACTAACCTATTGATGGTGCCCATAGCACCCTTGGAGGTGATTATTAACCAAGAGAGGTCAAATGTGGAGGTTCAAGGACTCATCCATAGTGCTCATGTGCATTTTACTACGTTTTGTTCATGGTGCTCAAGCATGATAAGGTTCAATATGGATTAAGTCTGTTATGTTTCCCCTAACCCTTTTTATGACTCCACACTTACTCAAGGCTCTTAATCTCAATAAGATTTAATAAGATCCTAATACACTATTTTTCATTGTTTGATGATGGCCAATTCCTCTTAACCATGCATACACCCATGTGGTGGTCTAAGGACATGTTCATTGCACTTGAGAAAGAGAAGTTATGTTTGGGGCTTGATGATGTTGTTTCCCTCCCCCAACAAATGAAAATGGCCCAAGGATGTTGTTTCCATACCATGATTATAGTCAAGGCCTTAAGACCCATCCAAAATGCATGTAAGATCTTAATGACACTCGTATTCAACTCCTAAGGAAAAGACCCTTTAGTGAGGGCTCACGTCATTGTATCTAGGGTTTGTTCATGGCGCCTAACCTTAAGAAGGTTAAGTGAGGGATTATTTCCCTTACTTATTCTTTTGACCATGTAGCATGGTACAAACCCATTTCTAGTGCCAAATCGTACCCACAACACACATATCCCACTTGAAGGCTTGTAAAGAACCCCAAGAAAAGACTCATGTGTTGGCATGGTTCAAACCCATTTCTAGTGCACAAAACACACCCACAACACTCATATCCCACTTAAAGTCTTGTAAACAACCCCTATAAAGGACTACGATGAAGGCCTTTAGACCCATCCATGGTGCATGAAATATCTTAATGTCATCTCTATTCAACTCCTAGGTCAATGACCTCATAGTGAGGGCTTATGTCATTGTATCTAGGGTTTGTTCATAATGCTTGAGCTTGAGAAGGTTCAATGAGGGATTATTGCCCTTGTTTATCCCCTTGACGATGTGGCATGTTCCAGACCCATTTCTAGTGCACAAAACATACCCACAACACTCATATCCCAATTGAAGGCTTGTAAAGAATAGAAAGGTCTCATGTGTTGGTATGAGGACTCATTCAAGGCTATTGAGACCATGAAGATTCAACAATATCCCAATGCACTTGTTTTCCTTCATCGACCATGTTCAAGGCCATGTAATCCATTATTCTTGTGCAAAATCTCCAAATGACATCCATATCCAACCTTGATTCCAAACACCCCATAGAGAGGGTTTGTGTTATGGTTTTGCAGGTGTTGTTCATGGTGATTGAGCTTAAGAAACAATAACTAGAGCCTAAGGCCCAAGTGTTTAGGATGTTGTTTTTTCCCAACTAATGAAAAAGGCCTAAGGATGTTATTTCCCTACCACAACTCTGGTAAAGGTAGTGGTGAAGGTCTTGAAACCCATCCATGGTGGTTGAAACATATTAATGACACCCATATTGGCACCCATATTAAGTGACAAGGACCTAATATTAATGGCACCCATATTGGCCTATATTAATGACATCCATATTGTTACCCATCCAATTGAGTCTGCTTCCCTCCTACAGTTTTCATTGGCGCCATAGCCGGGGAAATTATCCCTGGAGATGGAGTCATGTGAAGTAGATAAGAAATAAAAACCTCAAGGTGCTCCTCTCGTCATTCCCACAACTCGTATCTGAACAAAAAATCTGCCAAGTCATGCCAAACCTCAAAGAATAGGTCTTGAATGATTGCAATTTATTTCTAAAGCTCCATGTGTTCATCACATCATGTGCAGGGAGGTTGAGGCAGAGGTGAAGGTGAAGGTGGAGGTAGAGAGGAAAGAGAATCATGGGAGTAGGAAGAGTGACTTGGAGGAGCAGTCAGAGTGGTCGGGCAGGAAGGTGGCAACGGGGTCGAAGGAGCTTCCTCGTTGAGTTTAGGTGTGTAACCAAGCGAATTTCCCAAATTATCAAACCATTTGACCCTACACACCGAGGGGGGGTGACAGAGGAGGAAGTTCCAAGGAGGATGAGTGAGCAAAGGGAGGTTGTAGGTCTGGTTTATGGCGACGATCATTCCCATGAGAATTATGCCAATCAGACCCTCTCTTAGATTTCTGTATTTACCTCAGCATAAGAAGGATGAAGAGGGGAGGAGGGGAAAGAAAATTCAGAGAGATAAGAGGGACACAATGGAGAAGGGACTGTAAGTCAAGGCAGAATCTTAGAATTGCAGAAGTCAAAAAGTGAGAATGAATAGGATAACCCACCATCGAGAGATATAGCTGGAGGTGCTTGTTCACATCACGAGACCTGCTAGAGTTCTATCCCATCATCATAACATCACTTGTGTGGAGGATTTGGTGTGGGTACTCTGCCCGGATAATGAACTGTCACGAGTTAACTCATGTCATAAATAGTCGGTGGTGTTGTGTAGGTGGCAAGGAACATGGGTAGAAGGTGCCAAGTGTACGCCAACCAAGGCCATGGGAACTATCTTCATGGTGACACCCCATACGGGGAGTGATCAGTGTTGAGAGATTGGGAAATGAATGCTCTTACTATAGGGTGATCCAGGGAGGATTCAGGGTTGAAACAGAAGTCCCCTTCCTTCAAGTCGACCTTGAAACTCACCATTTTGTCTGCCACTTGATTCTCTTTTCATTGAACATGGGAGGGAATGATCATGAGGTGTGGCTGAAGCATACTTTTGATCTGAACCGGGCCATTAATGACACTCATTCTAGATTGACTCCATTGGGGAGTTGTGAGAGGATGTTAACAATGATATGTGAATCCCCTTCCAGGACTAGAAGCTTTAGTCCTTGATCCAGGGTTGCTTGGAGGCCTTTGAGCAGGCCCCATAGTTTGACTGTGTTTTTGGTGTTGTTCCTTAAGTTCCCCACGATTAAAAGAAGGATATCTCCTTTTATGTTTCGTATAGAAGCTCTAAAACCTGTTGGGCTCGAGTTTCCTTTGAATGCACTATCAAAGTTGATTTTGAAGTATCCTTCTGCTAGAGGTTGCCACTGGGAAGGACTTTCATGGCCTATGAGTCCAGAAGCAATCTTGGGAGGAGCGTGGGTGAGTCTAGGTTTGCAAGCATTGAGAATGAGCTTCTCTTCAGGAGTGTAGGTCATGTCCAAATCCATCCAGAGTTGTAAGTTGATTGTTTCCTTGATGTTAAGATGATTTTTTGTCCAAATTTCTTGCCTACTGAGGGGAGTTGATTTGAAGATGCAACAATTCCTCTCTTTCCATAGCTGCCATAGAATGAATCTAGGAAGTAGCTACCACACATGATTTAGGATGGGAGAGTGATATATTGACTCTCTCCATCCTTCAATGGTTTCCCTGAGACTGGTGCAGTTTTTGTGCGATGCTCTCATGATGATAGCGCATTGATCCCAAATCTTCGAATTGAAGAGACATAAGTTGAGGAGGTGATTTTGAGTTTCATTCTCATTTCAGCACAAAGGACACCGAGAAGGTCCTATGAGGCCCATTTTTGTTAAATTTTCCTAGGTGAGGATGTTATGGTGAGAAACCAGCCAGAGAAAGGTGTTGATCTTGGGCCAGAGATGGGCTCCCCATATTTTATCCTAGACCGGATCTTTTGGGAGGGAGTCGTGTCCTGCACTAAGATGATAGGCTTCTTTGAGGTTGAAGGTCCCAATCGTGGAGTGACCCCATCTGAGGATGTCATTCCCCTAGTGGAAGTGAATCTTTCTAGAGTTTAATTTTTCTAAACAAGGCTGAAGATTCACTCGAGGGGGAATATTAAGGTCATAATGAGTAGATTTCTAGTTGTGCTAGGTGTCCCTAGTTTCATTATGATTCCAGTAATATGCCACCTTAATAGGCCATACCCTTTCCATTTGAGGTTTATATTCGATCGCTATGGGATCCTGGTCAAGGATAGGCAGTTGTTTCCAGGAGTCATTCTAGAAGGAGGAAGAGTTACCATATTATATTTCTCAGAATGCGTGGTCCACTATTACCCCATTGTTTTGCTTGGTTGCATTCCAAATTAAAGAACCTGGACAATGATTGTTCCATATGATCATATTCTCCTCCAAAGTGGTGGGTGTGTATTTCATTCTCCATAAGCATGCCCATAGGTCCATGGGATGATTTAACCATCACCACCATATTTTTGCGCTTAAGACCTTGTTGAGAGTTTATGGATCTCAGAGTCCTAGTCCTCCCACGTGCTTTTCCCTGTAGGTTTTTATCCATCTTACCAGAGCCCATTTGTGTCCTTCTTTGGTTCCCTTCCATAATAAGTTCCTCTACACATTTCAAATGGCCTTTAGGATGAAGCTTGGAGCTTATAGGGATGAAAATGAGTAGATGGGGTAGGCTTGAAGGACTGACTTAAGGAGAATCAATTGACTAGGGAGATTGAGGGAGTGAAAGGTCCATGAGGATAAATTTTTCCTCAGATTGGACATAAGATCCTCCCAAGAGTTATTCCTCATTGCTTTATCAATGAGGGGAATGCTGAGATACTTAGATGAAAGGGAGCTTTGAGTGAACCCCAAGAGCTGAGTTATATGGAGTTACACTGTAAGGGGCATGTTGAAGACGAAGATTTGAGATTTGGCCAGATTGATGTCCATGCCATAGGCTTCACGAAACATTTGGATGATGGAGTGGATGCAGATGGATTCCATAACTGCGAGGAGCCCCATCATTAGAGTGTCATCCACGAATTGACTATGGAATATTGGTGGATAGAGTGGATGCATGGAAAGACCCGAGAGTGTATGATTGGTTATGGTGGCTTTGATTGATCGATTGAGATGCTCTGCCATAATGATAAAAAGGAAGGGAGAGAGTCAGTCACCTTGTCTGATGCCTCTAGTGGGGGAGAAGGGTCTGTAAGGAACTCCATTGACCAGGATGGAGAAAAGGGCAGAAGAAGTGAGATTAGTGATCCGCGTAACCCAAAAATGGTTGAAGTTGAAGGTAAGAAGGGTGGATTTCATATATTCCCAATTGAGTTTGTCAAAATATTTAGAGAGATCAAGTTTAAGGAGCATACCTGGAGATTTGGTGGTTTGAAGAGAATGAATCACCTCATGTGCTAAAATGATACTGTACAAGATTTTCCTACCCTCTACATAACCAGATTGTTCCTGGGAGATGATAAACGAAAGAATTCTCTTGAGGCGCTTGGCAATAACTTTCATGAGGATTTTGTAAATCACATTGCAGAGTGCTATAGGTCTGAAATGTTTCAAATGTGTGAATTTTTCCTCTTTTGGGATAAGGGTGAGGAAAGTGGCGTTGAGCGATGGTAGAACCTATTCTGACCTCCTTGAATCCTCAATGATTTCCCAAACTTCCTCTCTAATCATAGACCAACAGTGGTGAAATAAATTGACTATGAAGTCATTGGGCCTAGGGGATTTACCGATGGGTGTATCTTTAAGGGCTCGATCTACCTCTTCTTGTGTGATTGACCACATCAAATCCTTGTTTTGTTCTCTGGTGACACTCTTTGAAATGTTCTTTGTGATGGTGTCTATGGCTTGACTATGGTTCGTTAGAGGTTCAGATAAAAGCTTTCTGTAATAAGAGAGTAGCTCTTGTTCTATGTCTTTGTTCCGCTGTATTTATGTTCCTTGATCTGTGGAGAGGTGAGATATGTGATTGATGTGTCGTCGCTGAATCATCGATCTATGGAAGAACTTGGAATTTTTCTCCCCCTCTTTGAGCCACTGGATGTGTGATTTTTTTCTCCGTAAGATTTCTTTTTCTGCCCTTCGCTCAACCATATGCTTATTTAGGCTAGCCTCCTATTATTTTAGAGAGTTAGTGAGGCCTGATGTCTTATTTTATATTGCAGGGCCTTTATTTGATGGTTTGGGAACTCTTGGGCCTAGAAGATGTTCCCAAAGGTGGATTTATTCCATATTTTTAGGCACTGGTTGAGATTTTTTAGCTTCTGCTAGAATTTGTACATGGGAGTGCCTCTAGGAACCACATCTTCCTGCCACCATTGTTCAATGTTTGCTTGGAAATATTCATGAGTTAACCATAATTTTTCAAAGCGAAAGATCTTCTTTGTTGGAGTTCCACTGATATCCATTATGAGCAAAATTAGCTAGTGGTCCGAGCCTGATGCATCGATCATTGTGGCATGCCAAGTGAGACCTTCCATCATGAAAGATTAGGAATCTGTTGAGACGATAGGAGACTTGTTGGGTGTTGTATCTTCTTTTTGACCAATTAAAGGGTCCATTTATCGTCTCCATGTTGATAAAGCCTTGCGTTTCAATGCTTCCTTGGAAGTGTGCGTTGTCATTTTCTAGTCTTCGAGTGCCCCCTCATTTTTCCTCCAGGTCAGGTATCATGTTGAAATCTCCCCCCAGAATCCAACATTGATTTCTTGTGGGATTGGCGATCCATTCTAGGTGATGGAGAAATGATTCCTTGTCTCTTTGAGTGGTCAAGCCATACACATTTGATAAAATCCATGGTTTGTTTGATCCAATGATCCTGTCGGAGGTCAAGAAGGTCCAGTTGGAGGTAAAAAATACCTCAACGAGGATAGTGGGAGGGTTCCAAAGTATCCTTCGAGATCTGCTATAGGGCTTCAAAAGAGTTTTTCGTAGAGGGTCTAGTTGGGTCAAGAGGGGCCTCTTTTCTTACTGGTTTCCTACGGCGACCAGTGACTTGAGTGTAACCGTCTTTGGCTTTGTCAGAAGCCGCATGATATGCCTTTCTAGCTCTATTAAGAGGGCATTCATGGAAGAGATGGCCATGTTCGTGGAATTTCCTACAACGAAACGATATGTGCTCATAGTCTAGGGTTTGGGACCATTCTTCATCGTGATATTCTAGAGTTATGTTACTAGGAAGGGGTTTGGAAATATTGATATAGACACAAATGCAGGCATAAGTGGTGTACCTTATTTGTTTTGTGGCTTCTGAAGCTTTGACGTAGACTCCAATCGTGTTGTCGATGACTGCTAGGATTTCCTCAAGATAGAATTCCTATGGTAAGGAGTAGAGCTGTAACCAGACAGGAACATGCGTGAAGTCCTCCTTCATCAGATTGAAATTTTTTGTCCAAAAATAAAGGAAAATCCCTACTGAGTTGTAGAAGTATGAGCCTCCTTCAAATACTCTATTGTGGTCTTCTATATTATGTAAAATTATGGTAAAGAAGCCTTTGTATCTGAGTTGTAAATCATAGTGACCTTTGGGTTTCCACTTTTGAATCCATTTCTCTAGGTCCCTTTCTAAGGGCCAAAGACCCATAAATTTTCCTACCAGTGCGTAATATCGCATGTATTTCTTTTGGTCTTCTATTCTAGGTGTATTTATCACATATTTGGGGGTCGTAGGTGCCTCTGGGATGCATTTTCTAGGTTCCCAAGTGCGATCCACTTTTGCATGGTTTGGGTCTGGATCTACTTCCATGGGTTTCTCTTTCGGCGAGTCTTCTTCCCATAGGATATTTCTTAGTTCGGCTGGTGGTTCGAAAGGCGGTCTCTCAAAGAGCCCATTGCCCAGATCATGTGAGGCGAACTTTCTCTAATAGGGGTCTTGGGGCCCCCCTTGCACGGAGGCCATGGTTGAACCAGGCCAATGCAAAAAATATCGAAGAGAGGGTTCTAAAAAAAAACCCTTGAAGCCATCAATTACAGAGCAGCCAATAGAGCTAATTTTGGTCCATGTTATAAGTTATGTTTACAATAACATATGTCTATATTTATATTTGAATCATAAAATTAGGAAATCATGGAATCTTATTCCAATACTAACATTGTAATCAATTTCATCCTCACTTATTTTTATTTTCCTTCATTTTCAATGCTAACATGTCAAAAGTAATTTTGCAAATAAATCAAATTTGTTAGCTCAAAAACTCTAATAATCCCCAAATTGAAATTAGTAACGTTTTTTAGGCTTATTGTAAAGGTAATTTTTAACTTATACTAAAATTTTATTATTATTATATATATATATATATATAGATATATAGATAGAATAGATACATATTTTAGAAATACTATAGAAAATTAAAAAATGATACATATCTATATGAACCCTTGATCCCTTCAGGGTGGGCTAACTCGGGAGAAATTTTTAAATTATACTATATATATATAAAAGAAATAGGATAGAAAATTTAAAAATGATAAATATCTATATGAACCCATGGCGATCTCTTCGGAGTGTTAGAAATTTTCCCTTCAGAGTTATATTTCCCGCAGGTTCTCCGACTACCCGTTTTTAAATTTGTTGTCAATCTGGAACTATGATCCATTTTCTAAGCATGTGGGTTGGTTTAAAATGGGGGAAAAACCCTAGGTAAATTTCTGAAATGCATGAAACTTTGATCCATTCGAAACTTAGACTACCCCTAAAAATCTAGTCAAATTCAAGCCCTAAAATTTAACTAAAAAGTGGTTGTGTTTTCTCCAAGTTAGCCTACTCCTAATAGATTCCACTGGCAATAAATAGTAATAGTGACAAATAAAATTATCGAATAAAAACAACATTTTTAAAGTTACTGTACGATCTCGACGATTTGAACTCTATTTCTGCTTTGCCTTGACCGTTTCAAGTAGTTTTTAGTTTCAGGTACAAAGATCGCCACAAGATTCCTAGTTCTTTTCTCCAATAGTTAAATTACTATTAAATTTCAAATTTCTTAAAAAATACACCACATGATTTTGTGTAAGGATTGTCTCATAACTTGACTTAAAGAAACAAGTTATTACTGAAACTTTAACTAAAATGCTAAAAATGGCATCGCTTCTACTCTTGTTGGTTAGCAAACGCGTTGGACTCTCTTTGTATTCCTGATTAATTGAGGTAAAATTGTTATACATAAACAAATTGGAGTGATCTTCTTGAAATTTATGAAGTACTTCAGAGTAGGTCAAAAATAGAAGAGGATACGAGTTACGGGCCTTTGCACTGGCTGATATAATTGAATAGGGTAAGTTTCACACTGTCTAACATGCAAGGATGAATCAAATTAAAATAACTTGCTTAATAACATTGCAACATAATGTTTCTTAAAGTAGATTGCCAGATACCTCAAATTATGTTGCAGTAAATCAGTCAGACCAGATTGATTTTAAGAGACAACAAGTAAAATTCTTAAACTATCTAGGGTGCAAGTTGAAGATACCCCTAAAATTTGTTGGAGTCTATCAAATTATCTTGACTTTAACCTTAGAAAGAAGGTATCAAGTTTTAATAGCCAGATGTTCAAAATAAGCCAGTTCCTAGAATTTAAATACATGCAATATGCAAAACACAACTTCTTATGCACTTTATGCTATCTATAAGCCTCAATGCCATGCAGGGCTATGAAAAAAATTAAGTAAAACCTTGTGTTAGAAAAATAGGACTGTGGAGCAATAAAATAAAATAAATGCAGAAACAAAACACAGAAGACACAAAATACAATAGAGACATAGATTTACGTGGTTCACCCAGTGTGGGCTACGTCCACCAGAGAAATTGTCAGGTCCTTCCTTTATTATTATCCAGCATATGAAGGGATACAACCTACAACAAACCCATTGTAACTTCCTCTTCTTTCTCTCACAGTCTCCTATCTCAGAATACAATATTCACCATCAACCACAGCCGCAATACATTTCCCTCATAAAAGAGGGTTCCCTTCTAGGGAAAAAAACCCTAACATAATCTCTATCGTTAGATCTACGACCTTATAATTAACGGTCCATATTTACAAGATAATTTTTCCTTTGGGGGCTACGCTCTCGAACCCCTGCTGGGGGCCCGCTTGTCCCTAGACCCCCTAGTCGGGGGGATAAGCCCCTCGGACCCCGCAGAGGGGGTACCCCCCCTCTGCACTCCCCTGTGTGGAAGAGTGTACATACTTCTG
>JZKD02S0070309.1:41398-77388 GCA_000966675.3 Picea glauca
TTGGCATACGATCTCCATTTGATGCATTCTATACCTCGTTAGAAATATCTATATGAGGAATACAACTTTTGGGTGAGAAAAATAAATCTTTGTTCCATGTTTCTCCCCGTTTTCCAAAAAAAACGCCGTTTAAGGCCTCAAAATGACTTCGGAAGTTCAGGACCCGAAAAACTGCTAAAAATAGTAAACTGTGCGAAAACTGAAAAAATGAAAGAAGCAATGGTGGGGGTCCAAGTGGAATAGGTGGGTGGCCACCAATATCCACCTGGATCATTCACTCCCCCACGTGGAAGAGTGTACATACTTCTAGGGTGTAAATACTTCATGGGGTATAAACACAGTTGAAAGCAAGGAGCTATGAATCATGAAGATAATCAAGCTCCACAACCAACACCTTGCCATCAACAAAATCCTAAAAAAGGAACCTGAAAACAAAGGCTTAATTTTGAGTCTGGAGCCAATTAATCAGTCTTCCCTGTGTCGCATGAGCCCTTGCTTCCATTGCTGTCGAAGGATCCATAGAGTGGTTGAGATGAGCAGATAGAAAATCCTCCAACCGTTCTTCGCGTCGATCCTTGACCTCAGTGTTGAGCAATAAATCCACCAAGTCATGCCGGACTTTGAAAACCAATCCCTGTAGAATATCCATTGATGCCAGGAGCCAAGAGTAGTCGCCACATGCAAAAAAAATGGGTGGATGGGGCTGAGAGGGTGTCATTTCCAAGGGTATGGAGGTTGCATTAGGTTGGGAAGCAACCCAAGGAGTCGCCGGAGATCTAGACGAAGGAGAAGTGGAAGGCATGTCCGAGATGGGGCCATGCACAAAGCCCATATAATTCCCCTGGCTGTCGAACCATTCCACTCGACAGGCCTAGGGAGAAGACAAAGGAGAAAGGCCATACAGACCAGAGGAGGAAGGGGGGGTGAAGGAGGAAACAAATTTGAAGGTCTATTGTTGGTCGAGGTTTTAATGGGACATTCTCCCATAAGTTTGATACTAGGACAAACCCCTTTTTGGATTTTTGTGAAACCTCAACATAACTAAGAGGGGGAGGTGGAGGAAGAAAACCTGCAAATATGAAATCAAGATACAAGAGGGAGAGTTGGGTGCAGAAATGAAACATATGAAACGCACAACAAAGTCTATGGAGTTTGGAAGGTGATGGAGGAACAAAAGCCACAGATCAGTGTAAAGAAGCCAGTGGAAGTGACATAACATGCTTCTTGCAAAATCCATTTCCATTACTGCGACAAGGGAAATGGCATGCTGAAGCACATGGAGCATACGCTTGCCAGAGAAAATGAGAAGAAGAGTGTAAATGTGATGCACTATATCACGGAGGTGATGACCAAAGTGTGGGGCACGTGGCCTTCTAATGCTAGCTACCTGCCCACCTCCCTCGTGTCCACTATCAGGTGGATGACACCCCATCTGGGGAATGGATCTATTTATTTTAGAACCAAACTTAATTTGAATTTATATACCAACAAAACGCACCTCTCTATTCAATTATCCTTCCCAAGATTATCTGTTAGAGATGCAAAATCATCAAATTTTATCAATTAGACATTAAGTTATCTGCTAGACTTCTTGATTTTATGTATTGGTTAGCAGGGCTATTAGTTGGGATGCTTTGTATACAGTGAGGAAAAAGGTAAATGTACATTTCTTCTTACCCTTGTTGTAGGTTTTGACCTGGCTACCTCCATGACACTCCACTCTGTGAAATCCTTAGCTATATTTTTGTGTTCAACCACATGTGAAGTGTAATGGTATTGAAACAATCATTTTTTCAGTTTAAGGTGATACATTTATGATATGTTGTTAACCCTTTAGGCATTTTGTTTAAGGCATTGGGCAGATTTCACTCTCTTATTCAAAAGATATTTTAATTGATCTATTAATGGAACTTTTCCTTCACCCGAAATCTAGCTGGTATGTTTAATTTATTAAGTTTAAAGAGCAACCAGGTAGGTGTGTCAAAGTATGTTGCATGCTATGTTATGAAGTTTTTTTAATGTTCTTGACCTAGCTAGTCAAGGAAATACTACTAATATGATAAGTCCACTATTTGATCTGATACACTAGGGGTTTCTGGATGCATTTTATATGTGTGTGTGTATAATTAATTGTTTACAACATATAAATGACCATACATATAGTAAATGAGACAAAAGACTGGAAACTGTATATTATGATATCTCTGCAGAGTACAATGCCAAATGTGTCTGAATAAAATAAATCACTCAGATAGATCAGTGACAAAAGGATATTAGACGGGATACAATAATCAAACTAAAACAATAGTACCCAATAATATAAGACTACTGCGAGATCAATGGAAGAGGTGTAAGATCTGTTGCAAGCTACGAAAACTCATACAACAACTGATCCAAGTCTGGAAATTTTTCCCTGGTGGCTAGATCCCTCGGATATGGTTCGAAATTGTCCCAAACAGTGTGCCCTGTTGTCTCTCTTAGTCATCTTGATTGACCGACCATATGGTGTTATGTGTTAGCATCAGAAGTCACTCCTGGATTGCGGCAGGAGCAGAGCCCGACACCCATCAGTTCAGTATCACGGTTTGTTTATAGGGGGATGATCAAATGGAAGTAAACTCAAAACAATATCATCTCAACTTCAGAACCAGGCTAGGCATGCATGAGCGAGTGAGGTCTTGGATAAACTTCAAACAGTGATTTGTAATAAGGGTGAATAGGGGGAAGACTTGTATAAGAAAGGTGCAGGGGACTATTATAAACATCAGGTTTCTAATAGACTGTGAGAGAAAACATCTAAAGGAAAGATCTTCTTGCATCCAAATGCAGAAACCAGAAAATACAACAATGCAATGATAAATATTTTATCATAGCATAACTTCAACAACTCATGTGAATCAATCAACCATGAACTCTCTGGTATAAGACGAAAGCATAGACGGAGCAGGAAAACCGTTTGTCATAAAATAAGAAATCTCAAACACGGATGCATAACCATAGAGCTAGAATGATCATTAAGACTTTACAGTTGGGAGCTTTGCTCTACCATCGATAGATACAAAAATGTCGAAAACGCCTACATATACTCAAAACAACAACAGAAACAAAATCGAGACGTTGCATTAAAACTTTGTGTTTGCATGGCTTCTGACAATCTGCACCTACAATCTCTGAATGATCATGCACCTACGGCGGACGCAATCGAACTCCTGATAGCTCCGTGGGCGAATCGACGTGCCTTTAATTCGTCACCGGACTTTCCCATTATGGCGGAGGCGATGTCCAACCACCACCAACTGCTTCAATAACTGCTTCATTGGGATTGAGGATGGCCCGGCCAACTCGTCACTTCTGCAACGTGGAAAACCCTTTGCACTACCACCTGGATTAGCTGAACGGCTTGATGAATTGGCATGGAGGCCAGAGCGAAGGATGGGGCGCATAACGACAGTGGTGGCACTGAAACTATTAGGGTGATACATGGAGTGACGAGGCATGGGAGAGGTTACAGGGGAAGACACATGGCGGAAGGAAATAAGCGAAAGGAGGAGGAGATGAGATACAATGGACACCCCTTTAAATGGGATACTGATGTGCAAAGGAGCAGAACGCATGGCAGGTGGTGGGCGGATGAACAGATGGGGAAAGGACCACATGGACTGGAAGAGGGAATATGAACAGATGTCGAAGGCTGAGGAAGGGCTTAAAGGGAACGAGCTTCATCTTACGGTCAGGAAGGGAACAGATGGCAAGGGGGGGAAGGATGGTCCACAAGATGACACGACAGGGAAAGGGCCCATGCTGATTAACAATAGAGCGACTGAGAAGGATGAGATCACCTGAGCGTCGTTGATCTGGGTGCTTTGATCTCGTCCATTGGAAAGATGTGCGACCGATTCCGGACCCCCCCCCCTCCGCTTAAAGGTAGAAAGGCGGGGGGGCTTCGGAATCCTATGCACGCTGTTGATCCGGGCGCACAAATCCCTTCCGTCTAATTTTGCTTGCCGCTTATCACAGGCACATTTCGCGTTCGATACTTATGGTAAGTGGGTTTTTAACCCACTCTCTTGCATTCTAACCCCCCTTACAAGAAATATCGCTAACATTTAGCTCCATGGGGGATAGAGTCATCCCTGTGATGCTTTAATAACACTTTTGCAGATCCAGTGCTTTGTTGTTGGGCTATGGAGTCATTTATTAAGCTGAAAACAAAAACAATATTTACAAAACAAAAACAAAAGAGCCGACTGCGGCTCACAAAAAACATTTTTTTAAGAAATGCCCATTTACTGGGCCACTAAAAACTTCTTTGCCTTCTAGATCCTGCAACCTGTATGTGTTGTTTGAAAACACTTCAAGGATCTTGAAAGGCCCAAACCAGAGGGCATCGAATTTACTGTGCTTTCCCTTTTCCTGCCTGGGTGCATCCCATTTAAACACCAGATCACCCTGCTCAAATTCTTTCTTTTTCCTCTTCTTGTCAAAGGCCTACTTGATCTTCTGCTGGTGATTATAGGCCCTATCCATGACCTATTCTCTGATCTATTTCACTTCCACCATCTCATGAATCCTTCTGATCATATTGTCAGGCTCTCCTTCAAGGTCCTGGAGGAATTTTGCCACAGATAAGGCGAGCTGAGTAGGAAAAATGGCCTCTGTTCCGTAAACAAGTTGGAAGGATGAGATGCCTAGGGACTTATTCGTTGTCACTCGGTCAGCCCATAGAGAAAATCTGAGCTTTGAATCCCAGGCCCTTTTATTGTCCTCTAGTAATTTCTTAATGAGCTTGATCATGCTTTTATTGGAGGACTCTGCCAGTCCGTTTCCCTGAGGATAATAGGGAGTAGAGTGAATCGGTGAAATCTCAAACTGTTCACAGAACTTGATCAGAGGCTCATATCTGAAGGGGGAAGCATTTTCAGTGATAATTCTACTAGGGCAACCAAATCTGGCTATGATGTCTTCCAGGAAGCTGATAATTACTTTGTGGGAAGTGCTCCTGGTGGGGACAACCTCTATCCATTTGGTGAAATAATCTGTCGCAGTCAGGATCCATATGTGTTGGCCACTTGAGGGAGGATGAATTTCTCCACTGAAGTCTAATCCCCACTGCTGAAAGGGTGTTGTAACTACGATAGGCTTTAATGGCATATATTTGAGCTACTACTTCCCTGAAAACTTTTGGCACTTGATGCAAGCTCTGATTTCTCTGCAGACGTCAGGGAATAAAGTGGGCCAGTAATACCTAGCTCGGAGGATCTTATGGGCTGTGGTCTTCTAGAAATGATGACCCCCACAAAGGCCACCATGGAAATCAAACATAACCTGTTGGGCTTCTTGTGGGTCCAGGCACCTTAAAAATACCCCTACAGGGTCTTTCCAGTACAAGGCTTGGTCAATGAGGCAATATCTGACCGCCTTGAGCTTTAAAGCTCTTGCCTTGTTCCTTTCCATTCCATCAGGAGGCCTCAATTCTTGCAGAAAATACAAGATATCCTTGTACCAAGTGCATGTTGCTAGTGATAAGGCACTCTGGGAATGTGCGTTGGATGACTCAGCTTGCTCGTTGATGAAATTAATTCCCAAGGCTTTGCAATTGGATTCAGCCAGCAACTTGGATAAACCCTACCCCTTTATCAACTTGGTGGGCTTGATCTCCAGATCGAACTCTAGGATCTTGGCAATCCACTTACCTCTTCTTTCGTCTATGTCAGGCTATATAAGAATGTCCTTCACAGAAGCCGAAGGGACATATGCAGTGATCTTTGAATGCAATACATAGACTCTGAAAGCTTTGAGGGCTTTCACCAAGGCATAAGCCTGCTTCTCCATGATATCGTACCGGAGTTCTGCATCTCTCAATGCCTTGCTAAAGAAGGCAATAGGTTTCTCTCACCCTTGATCATTTTTCTGCAATAAGACTGCTGCTACTGTATCAGAAGAAGCAAAAGATAAAATCAGGAAATCTTTAGAATAATCAAGACTAATTAGCACAGGTGCCTCAGTCAATGCCTTCTTTATTTGGACAAAATATTCCCTGGGCTCAGTAGTCCATTTCACTTCATTTCCCTTCCTGAGCATGACTGTGATGTGTTTCACCAATTCAGCAAAATTTGAGACGAATCTCCTAAGAAAATTTATCTTCCCCCAAAAGGCCTGAACTTCCTTCTTAGATCTGGGAAGTGACAGGGTCTGAAGTTCTTCTACCCTTATAGGGTCAATCCTTACTCCCTCTGCTGACACTATATGACCTAATAACTTCCCTTCATTCATAGAAAACAATGATTTCTTGGGATTCAGGGAAAGGCCGAACCTGCGACACTTCGAAAAAACTCTTCTCAGGTGGAAACAGTGTTCTTTATTGGACCTGGAAAAGACTGTTATGTCATCTAGGTAGATCACCACAAACTTATCTTTCTCCCCGATGAAATCTATGTTCATGGCTCGCTGAAATGTTGCTCCTGCATTCATCATCCCGAAAGGCATTTTGGCATACATGAATGTGCCCCAAGGAGTGGTGAAGGCTTTTTTTCCCTGTCCTCAGGCATGACTGATATTTGATTGTAACCAGAAAAGCCATCAATCATGTATATTCTAGATGCACCAGTGACCTTCTGCAATATGTGTTCCATGTTGGGCAGGGGATAATTATCTTTTCTTGAGCTCCTATTTAGGTTCCTGAAATCAACAAAGAGTTTGATTTCCGCACTCTTCTTTCTTACCGGAACCAAATTGGCTACCCCATTGAAAGATCTCAAGGGGACAATGATTTGGGCATCCAGTAGCTTCTTCACCTCTTTTTCCATGACTGGTAGCAACATGGGATTTATCTATCTTAGCTTCTGCTTGAAGGTCTTAGCCTCTTCTTTCAACGGGATCCTGTGCTCAATGACAGATGTGTCATACGTCTTGAGGTCTTCGTAGGTCCATGCAAACACATAAGCAAACTCCCTCAGCAACTCAGTATATTCGGCCCTCTTCTCCTCGGTCAATCTCCTTGAAAAATTGACAAAATTAGGCTCCTCTGGTGTGCCTATGTTTCACTCAGCTGTGTTAGCATAATCACCTAGAACCCTACCCTTCACTGCCACATCATTCCCATCAAACAACCTTTCTAATGGGATTAGTCCTTTCGGAATGTAATTGCTCGGTAGTTGAATAATATGGTGGTCAACAATTTTATTCAAAATCTCCCCAGGGTGATTGTCACCTTCCATGTTAGGATCCTCATCTATGTGCAACGCAGAAAATTCATCAACGGATTGGAGAAATTTTTTGATCTCCAGATCATCTTCAAATACCTTCCAATGTTTGACATTGTCCGGTACAGAGGGTATATATCTTATTTCAACATCATATTTGACCATAGGCGGTAGAGGAACTTCGAGCAAACTAGCTAAGACAGCTAAGGAATCGGCTGAAGTATTTTCTTCCCTCAAAATGAAAGAAACGTTAAAATCCAAGAAGAAATTATCAACTAGGTCCCACACCTCATTTCTGTAATTCTTGAGCCGGGGATTTTTAGCACAATAGGCATTTCTGACCTGCTAGATAATCAACTCAACATCTCCAAATATTGTTATCTCTTTAATTCCCATTTCTTTTGCAGCCCTCATACCTAGAACAAGAGCTTCATACTCTGCCACATTGTTGGTGATTTCGAATTCCAGCTTATATGACAGAGATATGGTCTCTTGACAGGGTGATATGAATACCACTCCGGCACCTGCTCCTACACTGGAGGACGCTCCATCAAAGAACATCTTCCAAACATAGGTGGTTGGAGGAGGCATCTCCTGATTAAGAATGGGTTGTTTTTTGATCTGCAAAGGGGCCTTAGGAGTCTCAGTGACCTGTAACAAATTGGACCCTAAGCCAGTGTCGAGTGCAAAGATGGGGTGATTAGTGGGGTTCGCTTCATCACTGACTATGTAGGCTAGCTGGGATTCTCTGTACAATCTCCTATGTTCTCCTCCAAAAACTGGAATGGTGGCATATGTGAGATCCATCTGTAACGTTCCTCCAAGTCTCTTAATCCAAGACCTTGACAACAACATGCCGAACTTGGGGGGAACATCAGCTACCACAATATCCATGACCATACTCTTCATGGGCAGCTGAAACAAGGAGACTACTAGGTCTTTAATAACTCCAAGACACTGAACTCTCCTGGAGTCAAAAGAATAGAGGTCATGATAGGCTAGGGTGACTTCTAGCCCCAATTCTTCCATGACAGTTTTGGGCATGAGGTTGTGAGAAGCTCCTAAATCCATCAGGCATTTGTGCAACACTTTATCATGTATGTTCAGGGAGGTGTAGAAGGGAGGGGATGAATCATCCCTGTGTTCTACCATGGGACCTAGGATAACTGCAGGCTTTTCATCTTGCAAATTGATGGAGTCTGTGGGAAGGCTTGAGACCTCAGACTGTAACATTTCAGAGAAGCATTTTTTGAATTCTTCGTGTTTGATTAATTCGGTAAGGGGCACGGGGATTCTGATCTTTTGAATTTCATGCTCAAAATTAAAAGAAGATGTAGGATTTGGAATTTCTCTTATTTCAGGAACATGATTGTGGACAATGGGAGAGAGGGGTTGAGCCTTCTTACCTCTGTGACTGTCTGCTACTTCATTAGCAGGTTTCTCTATTCTAGTGGACTGCTCAGGAATATCAGGTGTTGTTGTCTTTTTGTCAGACCTTAGGCTATACCTGCCTCGACTGCCGCTAGCCTTGTCTCCTTTTCTCAATTCATTTAGTTGACTATCCATGAGAGACTCCTCGTAAGCTGCTTGAGTGAGATGAGGAAAAGGAGGAGTGTCTTCTAAGCAGTGGATTTTAGGCTCAAGCTCATCTGTTTCCCCTTCTTCATCTTCGACCACAAAATTGTTCTGTAAGGGGGCCTGAATTCTTTGGTCTTCTCTGTCTCTTCCCCTTTCTTTGTGCATAGTCGGGGGAGTGATATTGTTTGGCCTCCTAAAACCTCCTTTATTTTCGGCACTCTGGGGGCCCTTGTATGCTTGCCTCCTTTCTACCTTCAGTCTCTCCATCTCTTCAGACAGAAACTTCATCATCTTGGTCAGTTCATCCACTTGAGGGTGGGGCACCGATGAGCCAGAAGTTGAGGCTTCGGATTTTCCCTTTCTTCTGTCTGCGTCAGCCTTGTTCCTCAATCTGTCGGCTTATAATATGTTGGATTCCACTTCTATGGCCGCATATTGCATTTTGGCTAAGGAGGTGGCTCTTATTTCTCTCAATAAAAGGCAAAAATCAGGGTCAAATGAACCAGCATAGGAAATTTGGGCAGAGGCTTCTGAGGGCTTTATCTCTGCAGGAATATTGTTATACATCTTATTGAATATTTTGGAGAAGTCAGAGACAGACTCTCCTTCCATTTTCTTCATGGACCCAAACTCTGTCATGTAATACATGAAATCCTTCCTATCTCCCCACTGCCTCGGGAAGATATTATCCAGGGCTTCAATTCCAACAATAGATCCGGGGGCCAATCCTCTAAACCATTTCCTCACTTCACCATCCAGGCTCTGGACGAAGACTCTCATCCAGACATCTTCATTTTCAATGTTTATATTGTCTGCATAATTGTAGAAAGCAACCAAGTGCTCTTCTGCAGTTATGTCCCCTTCTCCTGTAAACTTCGGCATGTACTTCAAGTAGTCTCTAGCAGGGAGAAGATTCATAGGATGGGGTAGGATTAAGGGAGCATACCTAGCAACGACTATGGCATCCATTCTATTCAGAGGGGGATTAGCACCAGCCATAGGAATATTAGGTGGAGGATAACTTGGAGGAGAAGGAGCTCACGAAGGGTCTACTGGGAATGAGTCTCGAAGTGGAGTGGGAAACAAGAGAGGATTCAAGGAGAAGGCTAACAAACTTAAGTCAGCGGGTGCTTCTCTTTGTGCAGGGGTGGGGAAGTTATCTGTAGTCCTGGGTCTATGCCAAGGAACAGCTTCAGCGGAGAGGGGAGTGACAAGGATTTCTCCCTCTAATCCCAGACCAGGAGGGGAAAACTCAGCAGGAACACTCCCAAAATTCAAGAAACGAGAAACATCTGAAGGAGGTCTGTTAAGAAACCGAGGAGGATAAAAATGAGTTCTCACAAAAGGAGATGGTGAATTACCTATTTCGGTGATGGAAACTTCTTCTGCAGAGCTCTTTCCTCTTCTGAGAACCACCTCTGGGTCAGCTTCAGGTGTAGCTAGAGGCAGCTGTGGATGAGACCACGTGTGTCTGCCTCTGAAAGCCACAATTAATAGAACAGGTTCTCCCCAGCGGATTCATTACAATGGAGTCGTCAGGTGCACAGTAGCAATCTTGATAATTCTGATATCTGATGCACCTCCAGAATCAGCTGATCGTTGTCGTTCAATCCCAAGGAAAATATTCAACTTCGTCCCCGGCAACGGTGCCATAAATGTTAGCGTCAGAAGTCACTCCTGGATTGCAGTAGGAGCAGATCCCGGCACCCATCAGTTCAGTATCACGGTTTTTTTATAGGGGGATGAGCAAATGGAAGTAAACTCAAAACAATATCGTCTCAACTTCAGAATGAGGCCACGCATGCATGAGCGAGTGAGGTCTTAGATAAACTTCAAACAGTGAGTTGTAATAAGGGTGAATAGGGGGAAGACTTGTATAATAAAGGTGCAGGGGACTGTTATAAACATCAGGTTTCTAACAGACTGTGAGAGAAAACATCTAAAGGCAATATCTTCTTACATCCAAATGCAGAAACCAGAAAATACAACAATGCAACGATAAATCTTTTATCATAGAATAACTTCAACAACTCATGCGAATCAATCGACCATGAACTCTCTGGTATAAGACGAAAACATAGATGGAGCAGGAAAACCGTTTGTCATAAAACAAGAAATCTCAAACACGGATGCATAACCATAGACCTAGAATGATCATTAAGACTTTACAGTAGGGAGCTTTTCTCTACCATCGATAGATACAAAAATGGCGAAAACGCCTACATATACTCAAAACAACAATAGCAACAAAATTGAGACATTGCATTAAAACTTTGCGTCTGCATGGCTTCTGACAATATACACCTGCAATCTCTGAATGATCGTGCACCTACGGTGGATGCAATCGAACTCTTGACAGCTCCGTGGGCGAATCGACGTGCCTTTAATTCGTCGCTGGAATTTCCCATTATGGCGGAGGCGATGTCCAACCACCACCAACTGCTTCAATAACTGCTTCATTGGGATTGAGGATGGCCCGGCCAACTCGGCACTTCTGTGACGTGGAAAACCCTTTGCACTGCCACCTAGATTAGCTGAACGGCCTGATGAATTGGCATGGAGGCCAGCGTGAAGGATGGGGTGCATAACGAGAGTGGTGGCACCAAAACTATGAGGGTGAGACATGGAGTGACGAGGCGTGGGAGAGGTTACAGGGGAAGACACATGGCGGAAGGAAATAAGCGGAAGGAGGAGGAGATGAGATACAATGGACACCCCTTTAAATGGGATACTGACGTGGAAAGGAGCAGAATGCATGGCAGGTGGTGGGTGGATGATGAGATGGGGAAAGGACCACGTGGACCGGAAGACGGGAGATGAACAGATGTCGGAGGCTGAGGAAGGGCTTAAAGGGAACGAGCCTCATCTTACGGTCAGGAAGGGAATAGATGGCAAGGGGGGGAGGATGGTCCACAAGCTGACACGACGGGGAAAGGGCCCATGCTGATTAACAATAGAGCGACTGAGAAGGATGAGATCACCTGAGCACCGTTGATCCGGGTGCTTTGATCTCGGCCGTTGGAAAGATGTGCGACCGATTCCGGGACCCCCTCCCTCCGCTTAAAGATAGAAAAGAGGGGGGGGTCCGGAATTGCCTTGGGAGTCGTTGATCTGGGTGTTTCGATCATGACCGTTGAAGAGGTGCACCCTCGATTCCGGGCCCCCCCCCCCTCCTCTTAAAGGTAGAAAGGAGGGGGGGCTCCAGAATCCTATGCATGCCGTTGATCCGGGCGCGCGAATCCCTGCCGTCTAAATTTGCTTGTCGCTTATCACAGGAACATTTCACATCCGATACTTATGGTAAGTGGGTTTTTAACCCACTCTCTTGCATTCTAACCCCCCTTACAAGAAATATCGCTAACAGTATGTCTGAAACTCGGATGGATCCCCTTGGGGAGATGTGCCCTCTCTGCTACCGAAAAACTGTTCCCTAGTGATTCCACCAGCAGAATCAGCTCATATGTGTCTCAAAATGAGTTCCCTGGCCTACTATGAAATGGGTCAGAAGGATTTCCCTGGATCTGATCTGATGATTGTTCAGGAACCCCAAATGTGTCCTCCCCAATTGTCGTAACCTCAACGGCTAGAAAATGCACCCCATATGATTTCTCCGTCAGAATCTGACGAGAAACGGGGAAAAATATGTGCCTTGCCTTCCACTCAACTAGGTCGAAAGGGAATCTATGGATTCTCCCTGGATGGGACAAGTTGACTCAAAACCTCCTCAAAAGTTCCACCCTCACCCTGAATAAGTGTGCCCTTGTTGTAGGAACCTATATAATTGCAGCTGAAGATTGATGTAAGACCTATGTGATCTCCCCAGTGACTAGGGTGTGTCTCTTAACACAAAAATTAGCCAATGATGTATTCCTCCTAGAATCCATTGAGCTATCTCTCCTGAGATGCACCTCTGTCCTCAATGATTAGTCAAAATCTACATTATGATGAATTAGATCGCTTTACCTTCTCTTATAGCTGCCTGAAACCCTAATTCACTGCTGACTCTATTTTTAGCTCATTTGTTCTATTTTTAGCTCAATTTGTCTTAAAAGTGATTTTATCCACTTTTAGCTCAATGTCACTTTCAAATTATAACACCCTCAGCTGAAGTGAACTCTAGTAACCCTGTTTACCCCTTTATGGCCCTAGCTATAGTCTAACGGGGTTGTTTAGACCATTAATCCTTCTCTATGGAGCTCCTATTTGGAAAGGGACATTATAGTCCTCCCTTCCTAAAATTGCTTGTCCTCAAGCAATACCAATCCAAGGTGTTACAACACATGCTCGCTCTCCCAAGTAGCATCCTATACTAGAATTCCTCTCCATCTGATCAAACACTCTCTGATGACCCTACTCCTTAGTTTCTGCTCTCGAAAATCCAGTACCTCCTCCTAAAACAACTCCAACTGTCCCTCCTCATCCAATGGGGGAAGCTCCTCTGATGTGTTGATGGATTATCCGACCACCTTCTTGTGGAAAGATACATGGAACATGTTATGAATATTGCTCCCCTCTAGAAGATCTAGCTCATAAGCAACCTCTCCTACCCAACGCATGATCCTGTAAGGTCCATAAAACATGGGCTTGAGATTCCTGGCCCCACTTTTCTTCATAGATGAATATTTGTAAGGTTGGATTCTTAAGAAAACCAAATCCCCAACCTCAAAGCTACGCTCTATCATGTGCTTGTCTGCACTCATCTTTTGTTGATTCTGTGGTTTTTGCAAGTTCTCTTTTAGCAACCTGAGAATCTCCTGACTCTCGATGATCCAATCCTTGGCCTTGCGACATATCATATTCCCAAAAACAAAGTCTTCCAAAGTGGTAGCATCATAACCGTACAATGCTCGGAAGGGTGTCATGCTAATAGACATGTGGAAAGTGGTGTTGTAGCAATTCTCTCCTAGATGTAGCCGCCTGACCCATGTTCTATGTTGTCCACCCACATAGTTCCTCAAATACCATTCAACCCACTTATTGATGATCTTGGTTTTCCCATTTGTCTGAGAGTGATAGCTGGTGCTGGGTGTCAACTTTGTCCCCACCAATCTAAACAACTCCCTCCAGAATGTCCCAATAAACTGACTATTCGTGTCACTGATGATGTTCCTCAAAAACCCATGAAGTCTGAAGACCTCTCTGAAGAATAACTCGACTAACTGAACTATGTTGTACTCTGTTGGCATGACATAGAAGTGAGAAAACTTTTTCAATCTATCGACCACTACATATATGCAGTCCTTACCCTGGACCTTGGGTAGGCCTGTGATGAAGTCCATCGATATGCTCTCCCATTTATGCTTCGAAATGGGAAGTGGCTGAGGTAGCCCTACTGGAAGCATATGCTCTGACTTGTTCTACTGACAAGTCACACACTCACTGATGTACCTCATAACATCATGTTTGAGGCCCTTCCATGATAACCTCTCCCTGATTTGCCTGTAGGTTTTGAAAAACCCCTGATGGCCTACTTGTGGTGAATCATGAATTGTTGCGAGGATATTCTTCTTAAGCCCTGAATATGATACTAAGTAGACCCTGTCCTTGTAGAATATGACATCGTCAATGACCCTTTACCTATCATTCTAGACCTATCCATCCAAAACCTCACAAGCAAACATTTTTTTGGAATATTCCACTAACAAGTGGGATTTCCAATTTGCTGAAATCTCCATCAAATAAAAAGCCGCAGGTCTCCTAGATAGCACATCTTCCACAATGTTTTTCTTCCTCTTGACATACTCTATGTCGTTGTCAAATGCATGTACCTTCGTCACCCATTTATGTTGGTGCTCACTAAGGTCCTTCTGCTCAAGGAAATACTTTAAGTTATTGTGATATGTTTTGACCATGAATTTGTTGCCCACCAAAAATTGTCTAAATTTGGTCAAGGCATGCATGATTGTCAACATTTCCTTGTCATAAATGGAGTAAAGCCTCTCGAGCTGACTGATATTCCTTCTCTCGAAAATAATGGGGTGTCCTCCCTACATCAAAACTGCCCCGATACCCTCGTTGAACTCATCACACTCTAATACAAATGACAAAGTGAAGTCTGGTATTTCTAACACTGGACATGTGCCCATGAATTCCTTCATGTGATCAAATACTTTCTATGACTCATCGGTCCAGACGAAGGTCCCCTGTCGAGTGATATCTATAAGTGGTGCTCCAAGATGAGAAAAACCCTTGAAAAACCACCTGTAATAGATGCATAGCCCAAATAAGCTCCTCAACTCTATCACATTCCTAGGTGTTGGACAATCCAGAATGGCCCCGATCTTCTCCTGGTGCACTTGTACCCCATGTGCACTAATGATATGGCCCAAGTAAAGAAAAATTGTCATACCTAACTCACACTTGGACTCTTTGGCGTATAGTGATTGTGTCTCCATGATGCTCAGTACCTCATCGAAGTGCCTCATATGCTCCTTCCATGTCTTGCTATAGACCAAGATGTCATCGAAGAAAACCAAGACCGATTTCCTCCACTGATCCCTAAATATGTGGTTCATGCAAGAATGGAATGTAGTCGGTGCATTGGTTAGCCCAAATGGCATAACCAAAAACTTGAAATGACCAAAGTGGCACCTGAATGTTATCTTATCGATGTCTTTCTCTCTGATGCTGATCTAATGATATCCAGAGTGAAAATCAATCTTTGAGAATTAAAATTCCCCATGGAGCTCATCCATCAACTCATCCATGCGAGGGATATGATATCAGTTCTTGATGGTCTTCTTGTTCAAGGTCCGATAATCGATGCACATCTGCATGGTACCATCCTTCTTTAGAACTAAGATGACTGAAGAAGCAAATGGACTGCTGCTCGGTCTTATGTGTCCCATCACTAGAAATTACTTAATTGATTTCTCTATATCATCCTTGAACTTCCTAGGATGAGGATATGGTGGTGTGATAATAGGTTTTTCCCCCTCTTCCAACTCAATGGTGTGCTCAAACCCCCTTTCCGGTGACCTCCTTGGTGGAATCAAAACAAAAACCTGTTGATGTCGTCCCAACAAGTTCACGATCTCTGTCAGATACTGTTGTCATCCCTTTGAATCCTTATACAACGTTATCAAGCACTCTGCAACATATGATACCTCCCAATGCTTGAATATCCTCTCCATCCTCTTGGACAAAACTGTTCGAGGTGCCCTTTTCGACATGCCTCTCAGAACGATCCTCTTCCCATCACTGTCCTTGAACCCCATCTCCAAGGTTTGGTAGTTAGTGGTGATTTTTCCCAATGTGATCAACCACTGGATTCCCAATACCACATATGTGTCATATAGGTAAACTACATAAAATGTGTCTCTCACTGTGTAGTTACATAAATTTATCTCTAAGCCCGTCACTCTGTCAAGACAATCCACTGTATGGCCATCTGCTACTACAACATCAAATCCCTTAAACTCCTCTGTCTGAATTTTCCGCCTTGAAACCAATGAAGCATCAATGAAATTGTGGTTGGCCCCACCATCGATCAAGGATATTTCTCGTTGTACCTGAATAGTCCCTCTGATCCAGAGAGTGTCATACCTGGTAACACCAGAAAGGGTCACTATGACTCCTCCCTTTCTTGGTTTCTATGCATTAGCCTGCTTAGCAGGATGTGGTTCTACTGGTGGGTGTGTCCCTGCCAGTGTCAGTGGTCTCTGTGGAGGTTGCTCCTCTTCCTGTGATGGCTCCTCCTTTAAGCTATTGGATCCATTGTCCTTCTCCTCCTCCTCACTATCCACACTATCTACTGTCACCTCAATATAATGGATCTCTCCCTTGCTCATGCACCTGTGGCCTGGAACCCAAGGGCCTGTGTAAGAAAATCATAGCTTCTTCCTCATCAACTCTCATCTGGTTTCATCATCCAATTTGGGCTTACCTTTCCATTCCCTTTAAGGATTTATTTGATCCCTGTCTCTCAGTGGTACAAAGGGTTTGGTAACAATTTTGGGTTTTAGTACTGAGTCCCCCATGTCTCTCATGCACACAATGGCCTCCTGTAGGGTGAGAGGTGTGAAAGCCTTAACCCAACCTCTCAATGTCTCCGTCAATGCATCGATGAACAACATCAACAATTTGTGCTATGATATATGGGATACAACCACTTCCTTCTGTTGTAACTCTGTGATGAAGGTCTCACTGATCATGTCTATCTCAACTATGTAAGGTCCTTGAAATGGAGCTCTCGATCTCTCCTGTCAAACCTCTCCATCAACTTCTCAGTGAACTCCAAGTATGAAGTAATGTGGTTGTGACCTAAGGTCACCAGCCCATGGTACCACCACTCATGGGCCTCTCCATCGAAGTGCAAGGTGGAAAAAATGAAAGCCTTTGACTCCGTCATCGGGTTAAGATTGAAGTATATGTCAAGCTTCCTTATCCATGCCTGAGTTGAGCATCTCGATGATCCATCGAAAGTAAGAATGTTTATATTTCCTACTTTCTCGATGAAGTCCATGTTGTGAGTTTTCCCATTGCCCCTCTGTGCTTCCCGGGGTCTGTTTCGATATCTGATCGAAAAATAGTCCAGTAAGTTCATGTATGCATGGAAATCTAGTCCTAGTGAAAAGTAGTCTCTCCTGTACTCCCCGAACGGATCTTGTGGCACTACCTTTCCCTGACCTGGTTGTCCTCCTGCATGCCCTGGTTGTCCCAATGGTTGTCCCAATCACTTTCCTCCATGGAACTATGGGTATAAAGGTAGAGGAATCCTCCCAAGTGATGTGTAGGCTCAGACTACTGAAGGGTGTGCACTAGCTCCGCCCTAAGATCCAAAGGAGCCACTGGCCCCACCTCCCTAGTGTCTTCCTGAACCACTCGCTCCTCCTGCGGAATTGGCACCTACAATTCTCACACTATGATGGATCATTTGTGTATTCATGGACATCTATTATATGCCATTCATCATGTCCCTTTGTCCTCTAGCTTGTTCATTCAACATGGCCTACATACTATCAACATGTGTCTCGAGGACTTTCTCCCTACCCTCTAATGTCTCACGCCTGTCACCCATAGTCCTCTCTATCTATGCCTCTATTTAAGAGCCGATATGCTCTCTTTCCTCTAAATCTGGCTTTGTATCAGACTGAATGTGGAAGGGATTGTAGTCCCTTATGTTCCTGTCTCTCCGGTCTCTACTATGACCTTGGTAGTACTCAATGTACTAGTCCCCAATATGTCCTTGGCCCTCTAGTTATTCTTCACCTGTTCCCAGAATCATGGGGTCATGAGAAGTGATTTCTTCATAGGCTAGCAGGAATAAAGATTTGATATCATTTTAATGTTCCTGACCCAGCTAGTCAAGGAAATACTGCTAATCTGATAAGTCCACTATCTAATCTGATACACTGGGGGTTTCTGGATGCATTTTAGATGTGTATGTGTATAATTAATTGTTTACAACATATAAATGAGCATACATATAATAAATTAGACAAAAGAATGCAAACTATATATTATGATATCTTTGCGGAATACAATGTCGAATGCGGATGAATAAAATAAATCACTCGGCTAGATCAGTAACAAAAGGATCTTAGCCAGAATACAATAAAAAAACTAAAACAATAGTACTCAATAATAGAATACTACTACAAGATTAATGGAAGAGGTGTAAGATTTGTTGCAAGCTATGACAACTACTACAAATCTAGAAAGTTCTACCTATTGGCTAGACCCCTTAGATCTTCTTGGAAACTGTCCCAAACAGTGTGTCCTGCTATCTCTCTCAATCCTAGTGATTGACCAGTCCTCTGGTGGTATGTCTAGACCCTGGATGGATCCCATTGGGGAAATGCACCCCCTATGCTACCAGAAAATTGCGCCCTAGTGATTCCACCATCAGAATCTACTAATAAGTGTCTCAAACTCAGTGCCCTAGCCTACTGTGAAATAGGTTAGAAGGATTTCCCTGGATCTGATCTGATGATCGCTCGAGAACCCCAAATGTGTCCTCCCCAACTGTCACAACCTCAATGGCTGGAAAATGCACCCCATATGATTTCTCTGTTGGAATATGATGATAAATCAAGAAAAATATGCACCTTGCCTTCCTCTCAACTGGGTTAGAATGGAATCTCTGGATTCTCCCTGGATGGGACAAGTCGACTCAATACCTCCTCAGAAGTTGCGCCCTCACCTTGAATAAGTGTGCCCTTACTGTTGGAACATGTATAACTATTGTTGAAGACTGATGGAAGACCTGTGTGATCTCCCTAATCACTACAGTGCGTCTCTCAAGACCAAAATCAACCATTGTTGTATTCCTCCTGGAATCCACTGAGCTATCTCTCTTGATATGCACCTTTCTCCTCAATGAAAAGTCAAAATATTCATAATGATGAATTGGATCGCTTTACGTTCTCTTATAGCTGCCCAAAATCCTAATTCGTTGTTGACTCTATTTTTAGCTCATATGTTCCATTTTTAGCTCAAGTTGTCTTAAAATCACTTTTAGCCACTTTTAGTTCAATTTCACTTTCAAATTATAACACCCTCGGTTGAAGTGACCTCTAGTAACCCTGTTTACCCCTTTCTAGCCTTGGCTATAGTCTAACGGAGTTGTTTAGACCATTAAGCCTCCTATCTAGAGCTCCTATTTGGAAAGGGACATTACAGTTTTCTAGTGTAAATTAGATTTGGTCATCCTTCTTTCTACTAGAATACTGACTAGACTTCTCATAAAGTTACTGTAAATTGTAAATATATTAACTTATTATTTAGACTAAAAGGTGCTCGTTGATGTGTATGGAGCAACATTTATCTCAAATAACACTTAGATAAAAACCTATGTTGTACGAGTTTGTATAATGGGGGAAGGAGGTGACATAGGAATAGGATGTCTAGAACAACTAGAAATTCTCCATAAATTTCCAGGGAATGACAAAAAAAGTATATTAAAGAAAATTTGAAAAATCATAAAAAAATCCAAAAAAGAGATGAAACTACCTAGGAATTTTAAAAATTAACTTAAACATGATACATATTGATCAATGTTTTAAAAGTCGGAACAAGAACCAGCTGAGGGTCAGACCAGAACAAAAATAGAATCGGCTAAGGGTCAGACTAGACCAAAATACAAATCGATCGACAAACCAGTTTACTAAAAAATACATAAAATATGAAAATTATGACAAAAAATTATATATTCCTGTACAAAAATGTAAACCAAACCATTACACACCAAATACGAGAAGTTTTATCGTGTATATTATTATAGATTATATAGCATGTAAGGGTGAATATAACAAAATGACATTGAGTGCGATAAATATCTAAAACAAAATACATGGACATCAAGGTTCTAATTGGGCCTTCATGTGGTGGGACCAAGTACAATTCCTGGGAAAATTTGGCAGAGTAAATACCCTCCATTCGTAATTCCTTATCCAAGGGGGATTTTTTTTAGGGATGTAAGCCGACTTAATTTTGTTGTAATATTCACATACCGGGTGTTACCACACAATTTTTCACCCAAAAATGTAAAGTCCAATGCATCCAGGTGAAGACTTGCATAACTAAGAAGTTGGCCATTGTCACACCAACTCTCCTCTACACTTTAGGCTGAGACAAAATGGAATCCTAACCAAGGGGTTCATCCCTATGGGTTACTTGGTTCACTTTGTATATTATGGAATGGGAGTAAAGAGAACTTAGTAACTTAGAATAAATTGGATTTTATATGGTTGGGGAGATGGTGGACAATAGCGATATGGTGGAATGAAATGTGAGGGTGGCCTAATTATATGATGCCACCCTTATACAATTTGTCCACATAATTTGTCAATGACACAAAACAAGTGGGGTCGACCCCTTAATTTGTCTCTCATAATATGCCAAAATACATAAATAAAACCCTAAAAGGGTGATGTCATGTCATGGAAGGGTGACATAATGCTAAAATGTGAGACATCAAGGCTCAAGGAGTGAAACATTAGGGCTCCAAAGGCCATGTGGCATGTTCCAATAAGCAAGGGTGTGAAGCAAGGTGGCCTCTCACCCCAATCCATGTCAAATCATCTCTGGAACCACAAAATCCATCAAACCCTAGCCCTAAAAGGTTATGTCAAGGCTAGAGGGAGATGTCATAGGCCTCCAAAGGCCACGTCCAAGTGCAAGAGGAGTGAAATCACATCCCCAAGTGATGCTAAGGTGCCTCAAAAGGAAACTTCCTCCATCCTCTATGCACAAGAGCTCATGGATGCTCTTCCCAGCCTCTGGGCTTCCAACCCATATGAGTGGAAAACTGACCAGAACTGCTCAAACCAATCCCATCTGTCCATCATCTAAGGTTATGAGAATGTGAGAGCCTCTGTTTGAGGATGGTGAGTTACTGGATGACCCACTGCTCACCATCATACATTCCAAAGTATTGTATTAAAAGCACAACGTCCTGGTTGCAAGCCCAGGACGCCCCTCAAGAACCGTGTCAGGGCCATCCAAAACAATCCAAAGTACAAGACAAGGTTAACCAAAGTTCATAAGAGACACTAGTCCTTAAAATATGAGAAGTAAGCTATAAATTAAGACATACGACATGTAAAATGATTCACCCCAGTATCCCCTTCAAGAATCACACCAGCCCAGGCCCCATGCGAATTACCAAGTTTGAGTATGGGAGGGTCTTCATCCAACCCTATTAGGTGCACCACCTAGACATGAAATAAAATAACCTAGGTAGAGGGATAAGTCCTGAGAGTGACAAGGGAAAGTAAAAACACACCAAGAGTAAGTGTGAAAATGATATGGTTAGGGGTTGACTTCATGGCTTATGGTGTTAATACATCTCTATAAGCGTGTAACGTCCCTTTCCAAATAGGAGCTCCAAAGAGGAGGGATTAGTAGTCTAAACATCCTTGTTAGACTATATCCAGGGTCGTACATAGGTAAATAAGGTTACTAGAGGTCACTTTAGCGGAGGGTGTTATGATTCGAAAGTAACGTTGAGCTAAAAGTGACTACAAGTGATTTTAATCCAAATTGAGATAAAAATAGAGCAGGCACCTAAGTGAGAGAGATAAAAATAGGTCAACAACGAATTAGGGTTTCAAGTAAATATAAGAGAAGGTAAAATGACTTAATTCATGATTATGAAGAATTTGACTTGATATTTGAGGAGAGAGGCACATCTCAGGTTCAGGTGAACCTGGAGCTTTGTGGATTCCAGGAGGAAGACACCCAAAGGTTGATTTCGCTGTTGAGAGATGCACCCTAGTCACCGGGAATATCATCCAGATATTCCATCGTACTTCAACAAAAATTATCTAGTTTGTAGCAGTGAGGACACACTTATCCAGGTAGAGGGCACAACTACTGAGAATCAAAGAGGATTGACTTGTCCCAGCCAGGGAAAATCCAATGATTTCCTTCCGACCAAGTTGAGAGGAGGGCAAGACACATCTATTTCTTGGTTTCTTGTCAGATTCTGACGGAGAAATCATGTTGGGTGCATTACTCATCCATTGAGGGTGCGATAGTTGGGGAGTATGCATTTGGGATTCCTAAGTGATCATCAGGTCAGATACAGGGAAATCATTTCAACCCATTTCAGAGGATTCTAGGGCGCTCAGTTTGAGACTCTTATCATCCGATTCAGATAAAGGAATCTCTAGGGCGCATTTTCCAGCAACAGTTGGGGTGCACTTCCCTAGAGGGATCTATCTGGGGTCTATCCAGATCAAAAAAGGGCCTATTGTCAGGTTTTCAGTCACTAGGAATGTGTGAGAGGGCACAACACATTGTTTGAGACAGTTTCCAGTAAGATTCGAGGCGTGTAGCCACCAGGGTGCATAATCTAGTCCTGCAGTAGTTGTCGTAGCACACAACATATCATCCATCTTACACCCTCTCTAGAAATAGTATTAAATTATCAAGGTATCATAATTCTAGTTTATTTATTTATTGTATTCCGGCTAAGATCCACTTAGATCTAATCTAGCCGAGTGATTCTCTATTTTAGCCATATACGACATTGTAACCAGTAGAAAACTCATAATATATGATTTACAATCTTTGTCATTTTCTATCTATATGCTTATTCATATGATGTTAAACAAATTATTTATCTAAAACCACATGCAAAAACACCAATAATTTTAAAACCAATAGCTTAAATGCATCTGGAAACCCCCAATGTATCAGATCAGGGAGTAGACACAATAGACTAGCAACTTTTCCTAGACTAGCCAGATCTGGGATATTACAGTGGTATCTGAGCTTTAATATTTCTAGCCCGTGACTAAAGATGATGAGTTCAACAAGTGAACCAGAGAGCCATGAAAATGTAGGCGAGGAGTATGTCACTTACAACAGCCGCAGGGAGAGGAGACCTAGACCAGATTTCCCTCCTTTTCCTCCCAGTTCAGAGGAAGAGGAAGAGGCGCAGAGGGAAGCAGAGAGAAGGGAAAATCATGAGGTAGAGTGTGAGGCAGAGAGTATGATGGGAGGTGCATATGTGAGGACATATTGAAGTGGCAAGGTACCCATGGACCCAAATGTACCTTTCATGTAGGTTAACAAAAATCTGGTGGTTAGTTAGTAGGCCATGACTCATTCCTTGGCACAGATGGATGATAGATTGGCTATAGTGAGCACACCGGGCACAAAATCACCACATGCATCACAGGGGAGCTCAAGGGTAGGAAGTAGACCCCATTCACCTCCTCACACATACACTTATTCGAGATGATCCAGTTTTATTTGTGAAGAAGAAGGATGGAACATTGAGACTTTGCATGGACTTCGGGCAGATGAACAAGGTAACTGTGAAGGATAAGTATCCTTTGCCATGGATCGATGACCTCTTTGATCCGTTGAAGAATGAAAAAATATTCTCCAAGATTGATCTCAAGTCAGGTTATCATCATGTAAGAATTAAAGAAGAAGATATCAACAAGACTGCTTTCATAACAAGGTATGGAGATTATGAGTTCACAGTGTGCCATTTGGGTTATCAAATGGACCAGTTGTCTTCATGTTTTTACTGAATGGTATTTTCATAGAATATTTAGATAATTTTGTCATTGTATTTTTAGATGACATTCTTATATATTCCCTTTCAGAGGAAAAGCATGAACAACACTTGAGGATGGTACTATAGGTATTAAGGGAGCATTAGTTGTATGCCAAATTGAGCAAGTGCTCATTTTATCAGAATCAAATTCACTATTTGGGACATATCATATCAGAGGAAGGTATAGCAGTGGATCCTAAAAATATTGAGGCCATTAGAGGATGGTCAACACCTAAGAATGTGACATAATTTAGATCATTCATGGGCCCTGTAGGCTACTACAAGAGATTTATCGAAGGATTCTCAAAGATTGCACACCTGATCACTTGAAAAAGAAGGGAGTGACGTATAAGTGGACATTGGAGTGTGAAAAGAATTTCCAACACTTGAAGAATATATTAACGAATGCTCCAATACTAAGGATTGTGGATCCAAATGAAGACTTCATTGTATGCACTAATGCATGTAAAGAAGGGCTTGGTGGAGTCTTTGTTCAAAATGAGTATGTTGTATGTTATGAATCCAAGAAATTGAAGGAGCATGAAAGGAACTATGCCACTCATGATTTGGAGTTGGCATCCATAGTGCATGCCTTGAAGAAGTGGAGGCACTACCTCATGGGAAAAAGGTTCAAGTTGAGGACAAACCATAATGGTATGAAATATTTATTTGAACAACCAACTCTAAATGCCAGACAAGAAAGTGGTTATAATTTCTCAATGAATATGACTTTTATATAAAGCATATCAAAGGGAAAGAGAACAAGGTAGTTGATGCACTTAGCACAAGGGTGGATGAGTTGCATGCTACAACCATTAGCGTTCACCAATCATATTTGAAGGACGAAATTTCAGAGGCTGCAAAATCAGACTTGCAAAAAATTGAAGACTACAAGATGGGAAATGATGAAATTCTCATGTATAGAGGGAAAATTTATATACCGAATTACCAAGAACTAAAAAATATGATATTGAGAGAAATGAATAATGTACCTTATGTTGGACACCCAGGGTATCAGAAAACTATTGCAGTTGTCAAGAGCCAATATTATTAGCCAGACATGAAGAAAGAAGTTGTTGAATGTATTGTCAAATGTTTGGAGCGTCAAAAGGTCAAGGCTGAGCATAAACACCAAACTGGTTTGCTACAACCATTATCCAATCCTGAGTGGAAATGGGAATTTGTAACAATGGATTCATCACCAAACTTCCCAGAACAAACAAGCAACATGATTCTATCATGGTAGTGGTGGATAAGCTTACCAAAGCTGCCCATTTTATTCCAGTAAATATCACTCATAAGGAAACCAACATTGTTGATATTTATATGAGGGAAATCGCTCGACTGTATGGTATACCCAAGACAATTGTGTCTGAAAGAGATCCAAAATTTACATCAAATTTTTGGAGAGGATTTTTTAAGGATTTTGGAATGAATTTGAATTTTAGCACAACTTATCATCTAGAATCTGATGGACAAACAAAGAGGGTAAATCCATTGATTGAAGATATGTGGAGGATGTATGTGATGGATAAACCATAAAAATGGGAAGACTACCTTCACTTGGTAGAGTTTTCTTATAAAAATGGGTTCCAAGGATCTCTAAAGATGATCCCATTTGAGGCACTTTATGGCAGAAGATGCAACACACCGGTAAGTTGGGACAACCCAACAGATAGAGCAGTGGTTGGGCCATAATTACTTAGGTAAATGGAAGAGAAAATGTTGAAACTAAAAAAGAATTTAAATGCTGCTCAAGACAGGAATAAAATCTATGCTAATAAGGGAAGAAATCACAAGGAATTTAAAGTGGGTGACCATGTATTTTTGAAAGTGAAGGCAAACAAAATTTCCCTGAAGTTGGGAAATTGTTCAAAATTGGTAGCTCATTATTGTGGACCATTTGAAATCCTAGAGAGGATTGGGCCTGTAGCATATATGCTTGCATTACCAACAACAATTTTTATTCATAATGTGTTCCATATATCATTGCTCAAAATGTATATACCTAATGCTAATCATATTATTGAATGGAAAGTGATTCAACTGGAACAAGAAGGCACTTTTCAAGTGCATCCAATGTTCATATTGGACGAAAAGATCAATAATATGGACCTGGTAAGGTCCTGAGGATGCAAGTTGGGAGCACGAGGATTCTATGTGGGAAAAATACCCACATCTTTTTGAGGTTTCTTGAAATTTTTGGTGGTAAATGTACATATATATTGCACTGAGGATAGTGCATAAATAAGGGGAGGGGGATGTAATACCCCAAGACTAAGCCCCAATTGTAAATGTAAATATTTTTTATAGGCTTGTGAGCCATATTATTATAAGTCAGAAGGATTAAGTGATTATTAGGCTGGAGAGCCTAGATGATAAACACTAGCGAGCCTATTTTTGTATATGTAAACACTCATATCTTTAATAAAATACATCATTGCATGTAGACCAACCATGATAAAAGAGTATGGGGACTAAACTCCACTAGGAAGGGAAAAGGGGGGATAAGAGCCCAGAAAGGGGGCTAAGCTAGAGGGCTTATTACTAAAGGAATATTATAATATATTCCTAAAGACTAAGTTGAGGATAATTATTTTATCCTAAGTTCTAAGGATGGGGACAAGTGGGCCAAAGTGGCTCTCAACCTCACAAGTATCGAATTTGGGACATGCATACAAAGAGCTTAGGCTTAGTACATTATTCCATTTGATTCTACCATTCATGCCATTAATTTCCATGCTCTCCATTATTCGAACCTCTCCATGTTGCACACACACCTTCAACGGTAACCCGTACACTTCATGTCACTAGAAACACACCCGTACCCTTTTCTATTATGAGTATCACCTCCTACACTTGCAATGAATGTTGATGCTTTCAACACCTAAATCTAGTTGACTTAGGTGTTGGAAAAAAGAAGCAGGTTGCCAGGCCCATGGGATTGAAGAGGTGGGTTGTCAAGCTAGTGGATTGAAGAGGCGGGTTGTAAGGCCCGTGAGAAACTCTCTATAGGAGAGAGAATTGTTGGGAATTGATTTCCTCAGGGATCCCAAATGCAACTATAGTGCTATGATACTTCCTATCTAGCCTGTTGCTGAAGCCCTAGAAGGGAAGTGGGGAAGCTAAAATACTATTGAGCAGAGAAGGGGCACACTTCCTGGGGTGGGACTGACATGTGGGGAATGAGAGACTGTGCGTAGTTAGTTTGAGTAGGCACATGACAGAGTTTCTCCTGATGTCTGAGATACATCAACCTAGCTAGGAATCCCTTTACCTGGGTAGATTTTAGTCCCATATTGGGGGTGACCCACTGTTGAGAGTTCTGAGAAGTGTGGTCTAAGGATGGGAGGATCGTGGAAGGTTTGCACAAAGTTGGTCATATTTTATAAAAGATAAGTATCAATTGTGTGTTATATTACTTTATGCATTATTATTTAAATGTTAAATTTCATGGGTTTTTCCCCTTGTATGTTGCATGTTTATTGTTAGTGTTATTCCACATGAATATATATATTTGTAGAGTATTTGTATGCCTTTTAATTTATGTATACATTTCAAAAATTTCTACGTGGCATAACCCAACTTAAGTCTAGGGATGCTACAATACATTATTATAACTGATGGTAAAGAGAAGTATCAGTGATGTGATCTGTCTTGGTTGGTCGGGAGGGTGTGTTACAGTGCATCATAGGGTTCTTCCACTATTCTAGCGCATAGAGAGAGAGGGAATTTCCCTTGACCTGAAAGACATTTTCCATCATTACACCTTCGAAACCATCTTTATTTTCTTTCTTGGATTCGACTCAGGCTCTCTGGCTCTCGACCTCTTTCCTATTCCTTTCAAAAAGACGTTTGACGAGTCAATTTAGGATTCCATGCATGGGTTTCTTGTGTCGGCACTTTACTGGAAGTCATTGAGCTTTCTAAATTTGGGGACAAAGTAGCATATGCATAAGGATCAAAGAGTCATGTATAAATGATTGAAAAATATTTTCATGGGTTCCAACAGTCATTTCCCCTCATGGAAGACTCACCCTGAGCAATTCAACAAAAACAATGGCCAAGTGAAATCTATTATAGGTATGGCCTACAGAATATAACCTTCAAATTATTACAAAATTAAGCGAAGCTATGATATCTATCTTTGTGTTTACCTCAGGGATCAACCCATTTTCTAGTGCAACGACCTGTGCAACACATGGGGTATAAAAACGTTCTATGGCACCAATATCTGCATATGTTAGTGAGACCAGTGAAATCATTAGACAAGGGCTAGATAAACCCACATCACACAAGCTCTATGCATCGACTTCATTGGACGAGAGACTTAATGTACAACTGCACCAAAATTCATAACACTTTCTTCCATAAATCCTCTTCGAAACCAAATCCTCCATATCTTCGTAAGCCTCCTTATGTAGCTGTGCCTTGCCAATATTCTTGCTTCGACTAACTTACTCAAAGGTCTATTATTTTTACTTTGTGTGCTAATCATTTTTCTCCTCAATTCAACCTCAATCCATTCTTTTTTCTTTTCTTGGCTTTAGGAACGTGAATGTTGGAAACAACCATGTAGTTAAATATATGAGGAACATATATCCTTTTTGAAAATATCTAAGAAGAGGTAAACTTATAGTAATCTATCCTTGGCGGGATGATTCCACATTGAATTTCTGTTGCATTTGGCTTGTCCTCAGGATGAATATTCAAGATCATTTTGCTTATGGATGGACTCAGAAGAGAAATGGCCATGAAATTCGACCCTAGTGATTTTTCATGCAGATCACCACGATATGACATTGATTGCATCAAGAATACATGCATCGACTGCAGGGACCATGACTGCAACAACCCCTATGTCAATTACCATGTACGTGGCTTTTTCATAAATTTTGTAATTTTCAATTATTTATGGTGTCTAACAAATAGTGAGAAAAAAATGAACACACCAGGGCGAATAAATTCCCATCACAACCCCTAACCCCATCACAACATTAGATCATGAAATTACAAAATATTAAAAATGATTTAGTTTATCAAAATAATTAAAATATTAAATATTTTGTTCAAAACATTAAGAATTTTTTTTCGATGGCACCAAAATGCACTAAGTAATATACCAACATCGACTAAGTAATAAGTGTTGACCACCAAGCAAATGCTATTTCTTTGCCAGAGGAAGGGACTAATAAGTGCCTCAATGTTCATAAGTCGTCCTCCTATGTGGTGTGAAAATTGAGAATTATTTAAAAGATGATAATTTTGTAAGCAAAATGTAAGTAAAGAATTTATGTACATGGGAAGTTTCAAACATTAATGTAAATCATGATACTTGTGTCATAGGTGAATATCATGTCTTCAATATCTTATCAACAATATCTTGATATGCAATGTTAATTGATTTAATAAATACATATTTCAACTAAATGTGATGGACAATTTTTTTATACAAGAAAAATTCAAAATTCAAAATGATACAAGTGTGTTAATGATATGTGTTTGTTGGTCAACTAAGTTTGGAGTAGTATTATCCATGCATGACACCTCTATAAATAATTTTTCTAACAATATATATTTTGGATGACACAACATTATAATCTTAGTCTGTCTTCTATAAACTCAACAAAGTTAATTCTAGCAAAATATTGAGGAACCTTGTCATTATTAAAAAACACTTGTGTGCATTATTAAAAAACACTTGTATGCATAGAGGAACTTACCATAAGGAAAATGAGAAATAGCCCATCATTAAATAATGAAACTTTTAATCAATGGATTCCTTTGAGTAAGGATATTCTTGTTCTTTTGACACCTATACAACAAATTTGTGATGACCCATCATAGTCACTTTCCTCATATCAATGAATAAATAAGTTGATGTTTCAATCAAAATATATGTATCAATAAATTAGTCCATATATACTCTTTATTAGGTCAATCAATATTACATATACATTTAATCTCATATAAATCCCCCTTCATATCTTACCATACTTTCTCTCTCCATCATTTTTATGCTACTAGTTTTTACTCTCGTTAAAGCTTAGGATTTTAGAATGTGTTTCTCCTATCAAATTGCTACTATGAAAGTGTTTTGACAACATTGATGAACGTGTTTTGACAAATATCAAGTGGAAATAAGCCAGAGAAGGAGGTATAAACATCATCAAACACTTTTTTTTTCATTTAATAGAGTTTTTTCTTATTTTCATCCCCCAATTATAATGTACTTATATTGTTCACAACAAGTAACATCATCAATTTAGTCCATGATCAAACACACATGTGAGTGTTGATGTATATATATTTTTTTGTATTTAATAGAAATTTTTCTTATTTTCATCCCCTAAATATAATATACTTATATTGTTTACAAGAAGTTCCATCATGAGTTTAGTCTTCTTTTTAGTGTAAGTAGGAATAAGAATTAGAGGTAGAGTTTTAATATTCCAAAGAGGTATAAGAAACGGTTCCATTACTAACTAGTTTTTTTTACAATTTCCCTTTAGTGTTGCTTCTTGTACTCACTTCTGGCAAAATTTTTTCATATGTTTCACATGTCTTTGTAATAAGGGGATGGTAACATAGTTTTGGAAATGTTTTTTATTTATATTTTACTATCTGTGTTTCTTTTTTACTAATTATTTATTTTTTTATTTTTTATATTATTTTTAAATAAATATTATTCTTAAATAAAGTTTTTATTTTATTTTTTAATATTTTTATTATGACAAATAAAGTTTGATATAATAAAGTTTAATTTTTATAATAAGTTGTTTTAAGATTTTCAAAAAAATATAAATTTTTATGATTTTTTTTTCTTAAAATAAATTTTTTTTTAATGAAAAAACATGTTGTACATAAACATGAATTTATTTAGTTAAAAATGTTCAAAGCCCTGTATTAATGTACTTTAAAAGAATCTTTTAGATTTATATAAATGTTGACAACCTTGTATTAATGGACTTAAAAAGAATCTCCTAAATTTATAGTTAATTGTATGTCTATTTTATGTCGTATACTATTAAGGGGCACGGGTGTTAAAAAGGAAGGTGCTCATCCTCACCCCAATTACAAATTAGTTTTTCGAATGTATTTTTGAGTATTCTAATGGTCAATTTGACATGTGAAACCTTATTTGTATAAAGTCATACATATTATGTAATATTCATTTTAATCACGATTAACAATAAACACTCAAGTGGATTGGAAGGACTTCTTTAAATTTGAAATTGTGATCTTTTCAAAGGAAGGAAGAGAGATTCTTAACCATTAAAATAAACTCATTCAAGTTTTATAAAAATTCATTCAAGTTATATAAAAATACTATTTTAAATTGTATAAAAATATTATTTTGAAGTAATTTCAACAAAAATACCTATGATATAAAAGGATTATTTTAAATCTCTCTATAAATATAGTAAGTGGCACGGTTTAAAACAAAACCTAGTCAAATTATATAAAAATATTATTTTAAGTTATATAAAAATATTATTTTGAAGCAACTTCAACAAAAATACCTATGATATAAAAGAATTATTTTAAGGCTCTCATTCATAGTAAGTGGCACTGTTTAAAATAGAACCCAGTCAAAGTCTTCAGCTAGAGGGCTTATTGTTAAAGGAATATTATAATATATTCTTAAAGATTAAGGTTGGGATAATTATTTTATCCTAAGTTCTAAGGATGGGGACACGTGGGACAAAGTGGCTCTCAATCTGACAAGTATCCAATTTGGGACATGCATACAAAGAGCTTAGGCTTAGTTCATTTTGTCATTCGATTCTACCATTCATGTCATTCATTTCCATTCTCTCCATCATTCAAACCTCTCCATGTTGCATGCACACCTTCAACAGTAACCCGTACACTTCATGTCACTAGCAGCGCACCCGTACCCTTTTCTATTATGAGTAGCACCTCCTGCACTTACACTGAACGTTGATGCTTCCATCACCTGAATTTGGTTGACTTAAGCATTGGACAGAAGAAGCAGGTTGTCAAGCCCGTGGGATTAAAGAGGTGGGTTGTCAAGCTAGTGGATTGAAGAGGTGGATTGTAAGGCCCATGAGAAACTCTCTCCAGGAGAGAGAATTATTGGCAATTGATTTCCCGAGGGAGCCCAACTACAACTACAGTGCTTTGATACTTCTTATCCAACCTGTTGTTGAAGCCCAGGAAGAGAAGTGGGGAAGCCGAAGGACTGTTGAACAGAGAAGGGGCACACTTCCTGGGGTGGGATAGGCATGTAGGGAATGAGAGACTATGAGTTGCTAGTTTGAGTAAGCACCTGATGAAGTTTTTCCTGATGTCTGAGATACATCAACCTAGCTAGGAATCCCTTTACCCAGGTGGAGTTTAGTCCCATCTCGGGGGTGACCCACTGCTAAGAGTTTTGAGCAGCGTGGTCTAAGGATGGGAGGATTGTGGAAGGTCTGCATGAAGTTGGTCGTATTTTATAAAAGATAACTATCAATTGTGTGTTATATTACTTTATGCATTATTCTTTAAATGTTTAATTTCATGGATTTTCCCCCTTGTATGTTGCATGTTTATTGTTAGTGTTATTCCACATGAATCTGTATATTTGCATAGTATTTGTATGCTTTTTAATTTATGTATACAGTTCGAAAAGTTCTACATGGCATAACCCAGCTTAAGTCTGGGGATGCTACAATACAATATCATAATTGATGGTAAAGAGAAGTATCATTGATGCGACCCAGATTGGTTGGTTGGGCGAGTGTGTTACAGTGCATAATAGGGTTCTTCCATTGTTCCAGCGTGCAGAGAGACAGGGAATTTCCTTTGACTTGGAGGACATTTTCCATCGTTACACCTTCAACAACGCCTTTATTTTCTTTCTTGGATTCGACTTAGGCTCTCTGGCCCTCGACGTCTTGCCTATTCCTTTCAAAAAGGCCTTTGACCAGTCCATTCAGGATTCCATGCATGGGTTTCTTGTGTCGACACTTTACTGGAAGACATTGAGGTTTCTAAATTTTATGTAACAACCCTAGTTAAATGATTGCTTAAGGTTTATCAAGTATAATTAACTCAATAATTAACTGTCCTAATGTGTATTAGTTAAATGATGATTATTTATTAATAATATTAATTAAGTAATTAATTATTTATTTATTGTTTAATATATGTTGATTAATTAACACATTTAATGTTTGGATAACAAATTAAAGGCTTAAGAACTTTTAATTTATTATTAGAAAACTTTACGTATGAAGGGAAAGGGCATTGAATGGAGGGATAAGGTATTGAATGGAGGGATAAGGTGGGTGGCATTAAAGGAAGGTAGGAAGCTGTAAATGGGAGGAGGATATGAGGGGGCAGAGGCCTTTGGGAGAGGACTTATTAAATTTTGGGAAGAGGAAGCATTATTTGGAGAGAAGGACTGTATTTTCTATTTGGTATTTTTCTGGTTTGGTCTGGAGTTTGGGTGGACTGTTACAGGGGTGCACCACATTGCTGGGAGTTTTGGGCTCAGGGGCCAGGAATCCTCATGGAATCTTGGAGCTAGGGAGCCAGATAGGCTTTGTGCCTAGCTGGCAGGGAGGAAAGATTCAGTTTTGGGCAGAGTTTGGGCAGAGCAGCAGCGAGGACAATCAGAGATTGGGGAATTAGCATCAGACAGAGGTATGTATTTTAATGATTATGTTGTGTTATGTGATGGTTATGTGATTTATTTTCTTAATGTTAATAAATTTAATTTATGTTGAATAATCAATGATTATAAGTTAATGATGAAATTGTACAGCATATAATATTCTTTATTCTTTATTTTAGAGTGTGTTTTATAAGGCTCTATGGGGACAGAGACCTTACATTTTGGGACAAAGAAACAGATGCGTAAGGATCAAAGAGTCATGTATAAATGATTGAAAAATATTGTCATGGGCTCCAACAGTCATTTCCCCTCATGGAAGACTCACCCTGAGCAATTCAACAACAACAATGGCCAAGTGAAATCTATTATAGGTATGGCCTACAAAATATAATCTTCAAATTATTACACAATTAAGCAAATCTATGATATCTATCTTTGCGTTTACCTGTGGGCTCAACCCATGTTCCAGTGCAATGTCCAGTGCAACACATGGGGTATAGAAACGTTCTGTGGTACCAATATCTGCATATGTTTGTGAGCCCAGTGAAAGCATTAGTTAAGGGCTAGATAAACCCACATCACACAAGCTCTATGCATCGACTTCATTGGACAAGAGACTCAATCTACAATTGCAAGAAAATGCATAACACTTTCTTCCATAACCCCTCTTCGAAACTGAATCCCCTATATCTTCGTAAGCCTCCTTATGCAATTGCACCCTTCCAATATTCTCGCTTTGACTAACTTACTCAAAGGTCTATTATTTTTACTTTGTGTGCTAATCATTCTTCTCCTCAATTCAACATGAATCCCTTCTTTTTGCTTCAGGAATGTGAATGTCATAAACAACCATGTAGTTAAATATATGAGGATAATATATTCGTTTTGAAAATATCTAAGAGGAGGAAAACCTGTAGTAATATATCCTTGGTGGGATGATTCCACACTGAATTTCTATTGCATTTGGCTTGTCCTCAGGATGAAGAGTCAAGATCATTTCGCTTATGGATGGACTCAGAAGACAATTGGTCACGAAATTCGACTCTAGTGATTGTTCATGCAGATCACCACAAGATGACATCGATTACATCAAGAATACATGCATCGTCTGCAAGGACCATGACTGCAACAACCCCTATGGCAGTTACCATGTATGTGGTTTTTTCATAAATTATGTAATTTTCAATTATTTACGGTGTATGAAAAATAGTGGGAAAAAATGAACACACCAGGGCTAATAAAGTCCCATCGCAACCCCTAGCCCAATCATAAAATTAGATTATGAAATTGCAAAATATTAAAAATTATTTAATTTATCAAAATAATTAAAATAATAAATATTTTGTTCAAAACATAAAGATTTTTTTTTGGATGACACCAAAATGCACTAAGTAATATACCAACACCGACTAAGTAATAAGTGTTGACCACCAAGCAAATGGTAGAGTTCCTCGTTGGAGTCATGGATGCCTCAATGTTCATAAGTCGTCCTCCTATGTGGTGTGAAAATTGAGAATTATTTAAAAGATGATAATTTTGTAAACAAAATGTAAGTAAAGAATTTATGTACATGGGAAGTTTCAAACATTAATGTAAATCATGATACTTGTGTCATAGGTGAATATCATGTCTTCAATATCTTATCAAAAATATCATGATATGCAATGTTAATTGATTTAATAAATACATATTTCAACTAAATGTAATGGACAATTTTTTATACAAGAAAATTTCTAAATTCACAATGATACAAGTGTGTTAATGATATGTATTAGTTGGTCAACTAGGTTTGGAGTAGTACTATCCATGCATGACACTTCTATACATAATTTTTCTAACAATATATATTTTGGATGACACGGCATTATAATCTTAGTATGTCTTCTATAAACTCAACAAAGCTAATTCTAGCAAAATATTGAGGAACCTTGTCATTATTAAAAAACACTTGTATGCATAGAGGAACTTACCGTAAGGAAAATGAGAAATAGCTCATCATTAAAGAATGAAACCTTTAATCAATGGATTCCTTTGAGTAATGATATTCTTGTTCTTTTGACACCTATACAACAAATTTGTAATGACCCATCATAGTCACTTTCCTCATGTCAATGCATAAATAAGTTGATGTTTCAATCAAAATATACGTATCAATAAATTAGTCCATATGTACTCTTTATTAGGTCGATCAATATTACATATACATTTAATATCATATAAATTCCCAATCAGATCTTACCGTACTTTCTCTCCCCATCATTTTTATGCTACTATTTTTTACTCTCAATAAAGCCTAGGATTTTGGAATGTGTTTCTCCTATCAAATTACTACTATGAAAGTGTTGACAACATTGATAAATGTTGAATATAACAAATATCAAGTGAAAATAAGGAAGAGAAGGAAGTATAAATATCATCAAACACACATCTGAGTGTTAATGCATATATATTTTTTACATTTAATAGAGATTTTTCTTATGTTCATTCCCAAATATAATGTACTTATATTGTTTACAACAAATTCCATCATCAAACACACACGTAGTGTTGATATATATATATATATATA
>JZKD02S0070309.1:89270-118137 GCA_000966675.3 Picea glauca
ATACGGCATCCAACCCTTCAAGGATGAGGTATTATGTGATGTTGCCCCACTGGATGTCTGTGATGTTCTCTTGGGCCAACCATATATTTGGAGACGCCATGCTATTTATGAGTCTTGACCCCATAGTGTCATTTTTACTTTGGGGGCTCATCTCTACAGAATACCAGAGGTAGTTCCGACTACTGTTCCATCTAAAAAGTGTCACAAGGTAGTATCTCATACTGCAAAATTCAGCTTCTTCACAATCTGTTCAAAAGGAGAATAAAAGGACACTGCAACCACTACAGCCTTGCCCCAAGCACCTTCTATCCAACAGAAGCAGGTCGACAAGTCTGTAGCAAAGTGCAAAGATTCTTTCTGCACATCGTCCTCTCATGTATCTCGACTTGTTGAGCATCCTCAACTGCAACAGGTTCATGACAGATTTCCACAAACTAAGCAGTGTGACGTCTCCAGCAAGACAAGTAGCTCACCAAGATGCAGATTCAACAAATGCTTTTCCCTCTCCCCCGAGAACTCAATGCAATGGAGACCATTGATTCCTAAGGAGGGAGGATTGATCCAGGTGGATATCGGTGGCCACCCACCTTTTCCAAATGGCTTAAAATGACTTTCTGGCAATTTTGGCAATTTACTATTTTTAGCAGTTTTTTTGGGTCTTGAACTTCCGGGGCCATTTTGAGGCCCTAAACAATGTTTTTTTGGGTATGTTTCTTTCGCAAAATACCATTTATGATGCTATTTTGTCTCGAGTGTTGTAGGCCTCAGATAGATCTTTCCAACGAGTTATCACACGCCTAAAACGAAGATCATATGCAAAAGTTACGACCCCGGGAAGTTGATGTACTCACTTACCCAAACGGGGCCCACATGACTTTTGGTGCTTCATCTCCTAGGGTTAGGTTTTTGGATGTCTATGACTTTTGACATTCCCTTTTATTGTAAAAAGGCCTTCAGAGCCTCATTGTATTCATCTTCTTGCGAATGCTAGTAGCCGTCACATCTCTTCTCAGAGATAAGCTGCCACCATTCTAGCGAGTCTTTCACTCTATATTTTTACGGTCTCTGTACATTTCTCTGATTAATAGAAATAATGTATTATTGTATATCTGTGTTTATGGTTGCATCTATGATACATTTCTGTTATATTATTGAATATTTGCAATATCTCTATGCATTTCTTTATTATATCTCCGCTCTCATTTCGTGCCGAAAATAATCTGGATCAGTATATCTATGTTTATGGTCGCATTTCTGATACATTTATGTTATATTATTTAATATACGTGATATCCCTCTACATTTATTTATTATATCTCCACTCTGATTTCGTGCTGAAATAATCTAGATCAGTGGTATCAGAGTAGGCTACTCTTGATCGTTTCTTCAGTGCATGTCCCTGACGAGGTCTGAGTAAAGAAAGTTGGGTCTTGAGCTTGTCTTTCTTGAAGAAAATCACTCTCGCACACCCAAGAAACCCTTAATGGTGAAAGAAAATAAAAACGACGGAGCAGACGATCATATCAATCTATTGCTTCAACAAACTCTCATGCGACAGAGGGATGAAATGATGGAGAATTTTTCCCACATCCTTCAACGCCTGTCGATAACATCAGGCGCATCTTCATCAAGTGGCCACTTTGGAGGCACCTCGCCTTTCAAGGTACAATTTAATTTTGATATTCATGTATTTGAAGGACAGATAGATGCAGAAGCCCTAGAAAAATGGTTAACTCTGCTAGAAGGTTATTTCTCTTTTCACAATTTTTCCGAAAAAGAAAAGATCACCTTCACACTCTTTAAAGATCTCCCGCATGTCAAACATTGGTGGGAAACTTACTGGGAACAAAGTTTCACAGAGGAGTCTGGAATATATGGGGTTGATCCCACTTGGGATTTTTTTCTGGATGCGGTAAAGGAACAATATTACCCTGTTGGCAACTATGAGGACCAATACATGAGATGGACCACACTGCGGCAAGAGAGGGGCCAAGCAATTCCAGAGTTCACTAATAACTTCCATACCTTTCACACCAAGTTGGGTATCAAAGACTCTGAGTGACATTTGGTTATGAAATACCGTGGGGCTCTACACAGATACATCCAAACTAAAATGGATTTTCTGGACATCTCATCACTCGGTGCTGCCTATTGATATGCTGCTAAAATCGAGCAGAAATTTAAGCACCAGAACAAATGGGAGTTCGGGTCTACAAATCCCCAACAACCAAAGTATGAGAAAGACATCCCTAACAAAGAGTCTCCCGAAAACCAATCCAAGAAATAGCAAAAGAAGGGTCATGAGAAGACAAAGAAGGACACCAAAAAATGGTGCGATTTCCACAAAATCCCCTGGCACAACACCGATGAATGTCGCTCAAAACAATCATTGGTGACCGAGAACAAAGACAAGGAGCCGAACCCTGATTCAAAATTTGATTATGAAAATACTGGTAAAGGACAGATCATTGACTCAGACCCCACTGTTATTGTTGCGACTGCAACAATTCAACCAGAAGAACCAACAGATCTTGAAGAGAGGGAGCGCCTTTTTCACTCAGAGATGTGGGTGAAGGGGACCCCGCTGCATTTTATTGTTGATAGCGGAAGCCAGAAGAACCTCATCTCAGTAGAGGTTGTCAAACAATTGTGATTGTAGACAACACCACACCTGCAGCCATACAACATCGGGTGGTTTCGCCAAGGACGAGATCTTCATGTTAGCCAACAATGTCGATTGTCATATGGAAACCAACCCTTCAAGGATGAGGTATTATGTGATGTTGCCCCACTGGATGTCTGTGATGTTCTCTTGGGCCAACCATATATGTGGAGACGCTATGTTGTTTATGAGTCTCGACCCCGTAGTGTCATTGTTACTTTGGGGGGTCATCTCTACAAAATACCAGAGGTAGTTCCAACTATTGTTCCACCTAAAAGGTGTTGCAAGGTAGTATCTCATACTGCAAAATTCAGCTTCTTCATAATCTGTTCAAAAGGCGAACAAAAGGACACTGCAACTACTACAGTCTCGCCCCCTGCAACTTCTATCCAACAGAAGCAGGTGGACAAGGTTGCAGAAAAGTGAAAAGATTCATTTTACACACCTTCCTCTCATGTAGCTCGACTTGTTGAACAACCTCAACTTCAACAGGTTCATGACAGACTTCTACAAACTAAGCAGTGAGACGTCTCAAACAATACAAGTAGCTCACCCAGAAGCAGATCCAGCAAACACTTTTCCCTCTCCCCCGGTAACTCAAGACAATGGAGACCATTTCTTCCTAAGGAGGGAGGATTGGTCTAGGTGGATATCGGTGGCCACCCACCTTTTTCGATTGGCTCAAAATAGTTTTCTGGCAATTTTGACAATTTACTATTTTTAGCAGGTTTTAACTTCCGGGGCCATTTTGAGGGCCTAAATGAATGTTTTTTGATATAGAGGTTCTAAATTATAACCAAAGGAATTATTGAGCCCCCAAAATGAATCTTCTTGACGATACCTTTCCAATGAGCTATCATACACCTAAAACAAAGATCGTATGCAAAAGTTACGACCCCGGGAAGTTGATGCATCAACTTACCCAAACAGGGCCCACATGACTTGCGCTTCATCTCCTAGGGTTAGGTTTTTGGATGTCTAGGGTTTTTGGCATTCTGGTTTATTGTAAAAAGGCCTTCAGAGCCTCATTGTAATCATCTTCTTGTGAATACGAGTAACTGTCACATGTCTTCTCAGAGATAAGCTGCCACCATTCTAGCGAGTCTTTCACTCTGTATTTTTAGAGTCTCTGTACATTTCTTTCATTAATAGAAATTGTATATTACTGTATATATGTGTTTATGGTTGCATCTCTGACACATTTATGTTATATTATTGAATATACGCAATATCTCTCCGCATTTCTTTATTATATCTCCGCTCTCATTTCGTGCCAAAAATAATCCGGATCAAATTTCTTGGATATTACAAGTATATTTATGCAATTACTTTCCTTCATTCAAAGAAATATGATTCTAAAACCTTAGGAGGAGTACAAGGGCGTACACCCTCCACCAAAGCTCTTTTTTTTTGTCTCGGAAATTGTTAAGTATTGATTCAAGGTGTAGAAGGGCCTACGCCCTCGTTGCAAAGACTCAAATAGGGTTTTGTTCCAGGAAGTAAAAGGGAATACACTCCTGGAAAGTTTAAACCATAGTCTTGTCAATCTCAACTCCTTTCATGACTCCATTTCCAAATGAAAAGACATTGGTCTTAGATCTCCTATATTGTTTGTGGAAAACTCTCAACCTACAACAATTATGACCTATAGCTAGTTGGCTTGAAGCGAAAGAGAGATTAGTGAGGTGATAATGGCCCTTGTCTCTCGGTTTCACAAGATTTGCACTTGAGCATTGGGACTTTGGCTCTACAAGTGCAATTTTTTGGGATAACAAGATCTGCTACCAAATTTGGTTTCTCTTTTTGTACTCTCTTGCGTGCTTCACTCGACCATTTTTGCTTAATATAATATCTCCCAATTTGTGTAAAAAAAAACATAGTTAGCCTAACTCTAATACCAAATTTTTTGTCAATCTAAGGCATTACCCACACCAAAATATTTTCCAATCTAGACATTGGTTTTGGGGTGAAAATCCCCAGGTTGATGTGATATTGTCCTCCCTCACTCTAGCATTAACATAGCTAGTGATCATCCTCTCTCACTTCAATAACATAAGCTTTGCCAATCCCAAGGCATTATCCACACCAAAAGCTTCACCAATCCAAACATTGGCTTTATGGTGCAAATTACCAAATTGATGTGATAACATCCTCCCTCAGTGTGATATTAATGTACTTATGAGCATCCTCCCTCACTCTGGTATGAACATAGTTAGCTTCAATCCAATTCTAACGTAGTTAGTGATTTCGGTGTCATTCCATGTAGGTCATTTTTACTTGTAGTGGTTATCTACATTATGTTATAATTTATCTTTTTTTTTGTAAGTTAGAGATTTGTATTAAAAGGACCTTGCACCGTCAAAAAATATACAGTTGTCAACTTAAATAGGTAGTGAGGTGGTTGCATCGCCCAGGTGGGAAACCAATGCAACTGTTTGTCAATCCATGGCACAGTTTGAAAACTAAGTGCCTATCATAGCCTTTATCCAAAGAGCAAGGCAGAGAGCTATGCCTGAATACTATTAAGCCATGCAAGGCTGAAACAAAAGAGGAAAACCAGAATGTCAATGGCAAAAAACTAGTTTGTGAACCTGAGACACCAGTCATCAGTTTGAACCCGAGTCCAATTGTGTATGCTTTCCTCCTGCATTTTTCACTGGCGCCATAGCCGGGGCCATTATCCCTGGAGCTGGAGTCATGTGAAGTAGAGCAAAAATCAACACCTCAAGGCGCTCCTCTCATCATTCTCACAACTCGTATTTGAACAACAAATCTGCCAAGTCACGCCAAACCTCAAAGAATAGGTCTTGAATGATTGCAATTTCTTTCTGAAGCTCCATGTGTTCATCACATCGTGCACAGGGAGGTTGAGGCAGAGGTGAAGGTGAAGGTGGAGGCGGAGAGGCAGGAGATTCATGGGAGGAGGTAGAGTGACTAGGAGGAGCAATCAAAGTGGTCGGGCGGGAAGGTGGCAACTGGGTCGAAGGAGCTTCCTCGTTGAGTTCAGGTGCATAACCAAGCGAATTACCCAAATTATCAAACCATTTGACCCTACACGCCAAGGGGGGGGCAGAGGAGGAAGGTCCAAGGTGGATGAGTGAGCAGAGGGAGGTTGCAGTCTGGTTTACAATGATGATCACGCCCATGAGAATTATACCAGTCAGACCCTCTCTTCGATTTATGTCTTTGCCTCAGCATCAAAAGGATGAAGAGGGGAGGAGGGGAAAGAAAATTCAGCGAGACGAGAGGGACACAATGGAGAAGGGACTGTAAGTCAGGGCATAAGCTTAGAATTACAGGAGCCGAAAAGTGAGAATGAACAGGATAACCCACCACCGAGAGATATAGCCGGAGGAGCCTGTTCACATAACGAGACTTGCTGGAGTTCGTCCCCTGTGTGGAGGAGCTGGTGTGGGTACGAATGAACTGTCGCAAGTTAAATCATGTCATAAATACTATGATAACATTCGTTTTCCATGATAACATTGGATCATTCCTGGTTAAATACTATGTCTCATATCAACGCATCACATCGTAGTTAGGATTAATTAAGATTCTTCAAAGTAGATATAATGGCGCTGTAATACTGTCTCTGTACGCCATTACTGATTGTTATTTATTATTCACAAGGAGAAAGGGAAACCTCTTACTGGATATCCAGTCGAAAAAACGAATTCCACAGTCGGACCCACTCTCATTAGTTATGTAAGCCAAGTGGGGCTAGAACTCCACCGAATGAGGGACAGTAAGCTAAAAATATGTGCAGATTCCAAGGAGTTCTGTAAAGGGTGGTTAAAACATCCCATTCTTGCTGGAATCTCGGAGACCCCAAAACCGCTAAATCACATCTCTGAATAGATAAGATTGGATGAGATACCAGGTTTTTAAATTCCAGCCAAAAATTATCAAAGGAAATGCAAGTCTGCCACCCTAATAGACTGATTTATTGATCTGCCATTCTTGTCTGTGTTTTGGTCCACCTGAATAGTTTGGTCCAAAATCTCAAATCTGACGGATTTTGCACGTCGATATCAATGGCCTCCCACTAGAAAAAGCTGTGTTTAATGATTAGAATTGAGGACAGCGATTGCCGAGCTGAAACGAGAAAAAGCTAATTTAGTGCCAATTACATTCATTTTCCATGATAAATAGTATCATTCCTCTTTAAATAGTATGTCGCATATCAACGCATCACATCGTAGTTAGGCTTAATTAAGGTTTTTAAATTCCAGCCAAAAAATTATCATAGGAAATGCAAGTCTGCACGCTAATAGATTGATTTATTGATCTGCCATCCTTGTCTGCGTTTTTCCTGAATAGTTTGGTCCAAAATCTCAAATCTGATTGAGTTTGCACGTGGATATCAATGGTCTCCCACTACAAAAAGCTGTTGTCTATTTGCAAACGTAATCCTGCTTTCTTTGTGATCCGTTTTACAGCCATTGCCAACCACGAGGATCTGATAAGACTAGCAATCGATAAGACTACAAGGCTGGTGGTTGGACCCTCTCTCCACAGACTTTGTCTATAGTTGCAGCAATGAATCATTGGCCTGTCGACGGGTTAATTAAGAAATAATAATGCATTATCTAGAAATAATGCATTAACTACAATAATGCATTATCTAGAAATAATTGATATAGTGGAATGATACACAACCTGAAGATGGCACCTAGAACCTATTTTAGGACCTATCTTTCATAATAAAAGGTTTAACATTAAAACATATTTTCCTCAACCAGGCATAGTCCTATTAGGCCTGTGAAAAATTTTCAAATGGTTCTTTGAATATCACTTGGGGAAAAGACCCCATAGAGAAGGCATGTGTCATGGTTGGAGACCTTGTTCATAGCATCAAAGGCCTAAAAGATTTGTTTCCTTTTTTTCCATAGTATAGTCCCTTAGACCAATCACTAATGCCAAAAATAAATCAATGGTATCCATATCCCATATCCCACTTGTAACACTGATCTATTGGTATGAGGAGTCATTCAAGGTTCTTGAGATCGAGAAGATTCAACAATATCTCAAGGCACTTGTTTTCCTTCCTAGGCCATGTTCAAGGCCCAATCACCCATCCTTGTTGTGTGAAAAATCCTAGTGACATTCATATCCTACATTGATGCCAAATTCCCCTTAGAGAGGGTTTGTGTTGTGGTTGCAAGTGTTTTCGATGGCAGTTTCTAGGGCCTATGGACCGATTGTTTTCATCCCCCAACCACAAAGTTATATCTGTATAATGTGTTCCTTCATTCAGGGCATAATACATTTGTCCCTCCTTGACCATATTTAGACCTCAAAGATCATTTCCAGTGCACAAAACCTACTCATGGATTTTGTATCCAACTTGGATGCTAAAGAACCCTAGGTGTGGGCGTGAGATATATTCTCATTCAAGGCATGTGTTTTGGTTTAATCATGGCACATGTATCCCTCTTGTAGGCCAAAGATACCATACAAGGGTCTCGTGTGGTCATTCGAGGATGCAGTCATCACTATAACCATAGAATATTTGAGTTTAATAGGTGTTGTTCATGGGGATTGAGCCCAACAAGAATCCTTTAGGGAAAAAGGTACAAGATTATCCTCTTTTGAAATTAGATAGACCTCTAAACACATTCATAGTGAACAACTAACCTACTGATGGCACCCATAACACCCTTGGAGGTGATTGTTAAGGAAGAGAGGTTGGATATGGAGGTTTGAGGAATGGTCTATGGTGCTTGAACATAAGAAGAAAGGTTTAGCACCAAAGGCTCTTGTTTCCCTCCCTTGACTATGGTTATAGACCTGACACTCATCCATGATGCCCAAGACCTAATAATGAGCCCTACAAATATTCAATAGATTGAATATAATTTCTTGTCCTATAACTTCTACCACTTTGCATTGCACCCATATTCAACTTTAATATCGACGACTCCCTATTGAGGGCTTGTGTCACAGTTTCTAAGTGTTTCTCATGGTGCTCAAGCTCCATAAGGTTCAATAGGGATTAATGCCATTGTGTCCCCCTTGAATTTGTTTATGCCTTGACACTTGTTCAAGTACTTGTTCAATCCTATTGATCTTAAGAATCTAGATAAGATTCTATGACACCAGTTTTTAGTCTTTAATTGGTCAAGGCCCCACAAACCATCCATGCTCCCATGTAGTGGTTTGAGGGCATGTTCATTGCACTTGAGCTATAAAAGATATGTTTAGGGCTTCAGGTTGTTGTTTCCATCCCCTAATTGATGACAAGGTGTGAGGATGTTACTTCCCTACCGTGACTATGTTCAAGGCCTCAATACCCATCCACTATGCATGAAACATCTTAATGGCACCGATATTCAACTCTTAGGGAAAAGACTCCCTAGTGAGGGTTGGTGCCATTGTGTCTAGGATTTATTCATGGCACTTGAATTTCAGAAGGCTGAATTAGGGATTATGACCGTTGTTTTTCTCCTTGACCATGTGGCATGGTATGAGCTCATTTCTAGCACAAAAAACCTACCCCAACCCCAATATCCCACTTAAATGCCTATAAAGAACCCATATAAATGACTCATGTGATGGTATGAGGACTCATTCAAGGGTATTGATCCCGAGAATATTATAGAATATACTGAGGAACTTGTTTTTCTTCATAAACCATGTTCAAGGCCATATGAACTATCCTTTGTGTGCAAAATATCCTAAAGGTTTCCATATCAAGCCTTGATGCTAAACACCCCTCAAAGAGGGTTTTTGTTGTGCTTTTACCAGTGTTGTTCATGGTGATTGAGCCCGAGAAGCAACCTCTATAGTGTAATTTCTCAGTGTTTTCCTCCCCTAACCATATTTCTAGATGATGCGTATTATTTTCGGAATGAAATGAAAGGAGAGATATTACAATGAAATACACATAAAAATTGTCAGAAACAACGAAATACATCAGTGCATGATTTCTATTAATGAAAGAAATGTACAAAGACTATAAAAATACATAGTGCAAGACTCGCTAGAATGGTGAAGATTTTATCTATGAGATGAGATGTGACGGTTACACTCACTTGCAAGAAGATGATTACAATGAGGCTCTTAAGGCCTTTCTATGATAAACATGAATGCCAAAACCCTAGACATCCAAAAACCTAAGCCTAGGAGATTAAGTGCCAAATTTCATGTACATTAATTTCCCATGGTCATAAATTTTGCATACGATCTCTGTTTTAGGTGTGTGATAGCCTGTTGGAAAGGTATTTTCGAGAACTATGCATTATGCCATCAAAATTTGACTCTATCTATAGTTTGACTATGGCAAGCCAAAAAAAAACTATTCAGATCCTCAAAAATGACCCTGGACGTATAGAAAGATGTACATACATGAAAACTTCCAAAATGATCTAGTTGGAATAGGTGGGTGGCCACCAATATCCAAATGGATGTTCTGTATGGCTTCAGGACAACTCCGTAAGTGCAAACCCAAAATTATAAAGAAATGTCCCCATTACAGAGAAACATGTTGAACTGAAAACTGTCCAGACGGGCTAGTTGGAATTTGGAACAGGTGGGTGGCCACCAATATCCACCTCGATCAATCCCCCCCCCTTAGGAAGCAATGCTCTCTATTGCATTGAGTGTTTGGGGAAGAGAGGAAAGAGTTTTTTGAATCTGAATCTTGGTGAGTTGTGTGCCTTGTTGGAGCAGTTGCACTACTTGGTATGTGGAAGGCTGTCATGAACCTATTGTTGGTGGGGTTGAATCTGTTCCATCAAATTGTTATCTCTAGGATTGATGAGGCATTGAGTAGACACCATCGTAGGTGAAGAAACAATATATGTGATATGCTTATGTTGGATAGAAGGTGTTGAGGCTAAAGTGGTTGCAGTGGCCTTCTATGCATCCTTTGAACAAACTCTTAAGAGGATGAATTTTGCAGTATGAGAGATTACCTTGCGACATTGTTTTGGTAAAATAGTAGTCAGAACTACCTATGGAATCTTGTAGATCTGATCCCCTAGAATAATAATGACACTATGGGGTCGAGACTCATAAAAAACATGAAATTTACACATATATGGTTGGCCCAAAACAACATCACATACATCAAGAGGGGAAATATCACACAATACCTCATCCTTAAAGGGATGTATGCCATAGGAAAAGCGACATTGTTGGATGACACAGAGATCTCGTCCCTGGTGAAGCCACCCGATGTTGTATAGATACAGGTGTGGTGTTGTCAACAACCCCAACTGTTTGACGACCTCGACTGAGGTGAGGTTCTTATGGTTGCTGCTATAAACAATGAAATGTAATGGGGTACCCTTTACCCACATCTGTAAATGGAAGATCAACTTCCCTCTTCAGGATCTATTGGTTATTCTGGTTGACTTTTTGCGTTCGCGACAATAATAGTGGGTTCTACGTCGATTATATGTATGTTTTCAATATTTTTTGGATCATATTTTGAATCAGGGTTTGGCTCCTTGTCTTTGACCTTGACCAACAATCACTGTTTTGAGCGACATTCATCGGTGTTGTGCCAGGGGATTTTTGTGAAGTCGCACCACTTCCCAGTGTCATTCTTCATCTTTCCTTTACCCTTATTTTCTTGTGTCTTGGATTGGTTGTCAAGAGGTTGTTAGTTAGGGCCATCTTTACCATGCTTTGGTTGTTGCAGATTTGAAGACCCAAACTCCCATTTGTTCTCGTGTCTAAATTTCTGCTTAATTTTGACAACATATTGATAGGAAGCTCCCAATGATGAGATGTTTAGGGAATCCATTTCGGTTTGGATGTACCTATGCAGAACCCCACGGTATTTCAGAACCAGATTCCACTCAAAATATTTGATGCCCATCTTGGTGCACAAGGTATGAAAAGTATTTGTGAACTCTGACACTGCTTGGATCTTCTCTTGCCGTAGTGTGGTCCATCTCATGTACTGGTCTTCATAGTTATCAACAAGGTAGTATTGTTCCCTGACCGCATCCACAAAAAATCCCAAGTGGGCTCGACCCCATATATTCTATATTCCTCTGTGGAAATTTTCTCCCAATAAGTTTTCCACCAATGTTTCACATGGGGGAGAGCCTTGACAAGTGTGAAGGTGATCTTTTCTGTGTCGAGAAAATTGTTAACAAAGAAATAACCTTGTAGTAGATTCAACCATTTTTCTAATGCATCCATATCTATCTGTCCTTCAAATACGTGAATATCAAAATTAACGTATACCTTTAAGGGAGAGGTTTCTCCAAAGTGGTCGCTTGATGAAGATGTGCATGTTGCTATTGACAAGCGTTGAAGGATGTGGGAAAAATTCCCCATCATTTCGTCCCTCTGTCGCGTGAGATATTTCTCAAGCAACATGTTAATAGAATCTTTTGCTCCGTCATTTTTCATTTTTTCCACCATAGAGGGTTGATTGGGTATGCGAGTGTGGTTTTCCTCAATACAAACAAGCTCGAGACCTAACTTGCTATACTCAGACCTCGTCAAGGACATGCACTAAAAAATGATCAAGAGTAGCCTACTTTGATACCACTAATTTAGATTATTTCTGGAATGAAATGAAAGAAGAGATATTACAATGAAATACACATAAAAATTTTCAGAAACAACGAAATACAACAATACATGATTTCTATTAATGAAAGAAATGTACAAAGACTGTAAAAATACAGAGTGCAAGACTTGCTAGAATGGTGGCAACTTTATCTCTAAGAAGAGATGTGATGGATGTGCTCATTCGCAAGAAGATGATTACAAGGAGGCTATGAAGGCCTTTTTATGATAAATATAAATGCCAAAACCCTAGATATCCAAAAACCTAACCCTAGGAGATGAAGCACCAAAAATCATGTGGGCCTCGTTGGGGTAAGTTAGTACATTAACTTTTCGGGGTTGTAAATTTTTCATACAATCTCCATTTTAGGCATGTGATATCCTATTGGAAAGGTATTTTTGAGAAATACACATTATGTAGTCAAACTTTGATTTCGTATATAGTTTGAATGTGGCAAGCCCAAAAAAACATTGTTTAGAGCTTCAAAATGGCCCTGGAAGTACAAAAAGATGTACTGACATGAACACTTCCAAAATAAGCCAATTGGAATAGGTGGGTGACCACCAATATTCACTTGGATGTTTTGTAGGGCTTCACGACAGACCCATAAGTGAAAAAACCACAATTACAAAGAAATGTCCCCATTACAGAGAAACATGTTAAACTAAAAATTGTCGAGATGGGCCAGTTGGAATTTGGAATAGGTGGGTGGCCACCAATATCGACCTGGATCACTAGAGAAATACAAGACCTTGATTTAGGGATTAATCCCCTGTTTACCCCATTGACCATTTTTATACCTTGAATATCATTTCAAGTGCACAATACCTATTCATGGATTTGTATCCCACTCGGATTATAAAGAACCCAACCATGGCACGAAGAATGATTCATGGTGTCCACCGAAGACAAATTATCATTTAGGGAATGTATTTTGGTTTAATCATGCAACCGTATTCGTCTAGTAGGCTAGAGAAACTATGCAAGGGTCTCACGTAGTCTCGAGGCCTTAAGACCCATCCACAATGCATGAAAGATCTTAATGGCACTCATATTCAACTCCTAAGGAAAAGACCCTTTAGTGAGGGCTCATGTCATTGTATCTAGGGTTTGTTCATGGTGCCTAAGCTTGAGAAGGTTAAGTGAGGGATTATTTCCCTTAATTATTATTTTGGCCTTGTAGCATGGTACAAACCCATTTCTAGTGCACAAATCATACCCACAACACTCATATCCCACTTGAAGGCTTGTAAAGAACCCTAAGAATAGACTCATGTGTTGGCATGGTTCAAACCCATTTCTAGTGCACAAAACGCACCCACAACACTTATATCCCACTTGAAGGCTTGTAAATAACCCCTAGAAAGGACTACGATGAAGGCCTTTAGACCCATCCATGGTGCATGAAAGATCTTAATGTTATCTCTGTTCAACTCCTAGGTCAATGACCCCATAGTGAGGGCTTCTGTCATTGTATCTAGGGTTTTTTCATCATGTTTGAGCTTGAGAAGGTTCAATGAGGGATTATTTACCTTGTTTATCCCCTTGACGATATGGCATGTTACAGACCCATTTCTAGTGCACAAAACGTAACCACAACACTCATATCCCAATTGAAGGCTTGTAAAGAATAGAAAGGTCTCATGTGTTGGTATGAGGACTCGTTCAAGGCTATTGAGACCATGAAGATTCAACAATGTCTCAAGGCACTTATTTTCCTTTGTCGACCATGTTCAAGGCCATGCAATCCATCCTTCTTGTGAAAAAGCTCCAAATGACATCCATATCCAACCTTGATGCCAAACACGCCATAGAGAGGGTTTGTGTTATGGTTTTCCAGGTGTTGTTCATGGTTATTGAGCTCAAGAAACAACAAATAGAGCCTAAGGCCCAAGTGTTTAGGATGTTGTTTTTTCCCAACTAATGACAAAGGCCTAAGGATGTTATTTCCCTACCACAACTATGCAAAGGTAGTGGTGAAGGTTTTGAGCCCCATCCATGGTGGATGAAACATATTGATGTCACCCATATTGGCACCCATATTAAATGACAAGGACCTAAGGATGTTATTTCCTCACTACAACTATGGTCAAAGCCTTGAGACCATGTTTAAGTGTCTATACCAATTTTTAGTCCAAATGTTTCTTTACTTTAAATAAGAATGGGTGGTGAAATAATTCCGAAACCTACCTCCCTTTACTTTAAACAAGAATGGGTGGTAAAAGAGTTCCAAAAACCTACCTCCCAAGCAATGAATGTGTCAAAACGACCATTTGAGTTGTGGAAACTATTAAATTTAACTTGATATTCAGATTTGAAATTCCAATCCCGCTCCCAAGGAACATTGACTTCATTGATTTAACGAAGTTGCCGGAATGTGATAAATGCCAGTCTCCCACCATGTCACATCTGGAACAATCAACAGTAAGTAGATTGATATTTATCGATCTGCCAATCTTCTCTTCTTTTCTTCATAAAGAAATAATTTGATCTAACTCAGATGCGATGACAATGCCAACTAATAAAAACACAACAATACAAAACTTATTTTCAAGGGATTGTTTGATCTAACATCCGAGGTGTTTTGCACGTGGATATTAATTTCCCATTTGATAAATCTAAGAGATCAAATCTCTGAAAGTGTTTGTTTTTTTTTTCTTTTTTTCTTGGTCGTTTGGTTGTGATCAGTTTCACGAGTCATGGGGGACCCCGACTATTCAGATAAGACTAAGGTTGTAAGAGGATAGTAGTTGGATCATATGTTGGTGTCTTGTGTGTGTCCCATTCTTTAGTGATTGGAATCTTATATCCAATGAAGCTAGAGGTTTTATGGTATTTTTAACAAGAAAACCATTTGTGGAACTGCACGTTTTGGACGTTGATATCCATTGAGGTAAGAGGCTTAATGTTATTTTCAATGACTTCAGCTTCATCCTTGAGGTAAAAATCTTTATCCTTAGAACTGTCTAGGTTGCTTCGCGACTTTGGCTTCAAAATACTTGGGAGCACTAACACGCAATCTCCTCGAGGCGCAAACTTCGAACTCGCAGATCCGATGGTCAAGGTGGGTCTTGATAGATCCTTGAATCTACGGTTCAGATCACATCATGAATTAGGGTTTCAAAGGTTTAGTCGCACCAACGCATGATTCTCCCATCGTGCAAGCTCCGAACTCAAAGATGCGATGGTCAAGGTGGGTCGCGATAGATCCTTGGATCTACGGTCCAGATCACATCGCGACTTCAGGTTTCAGAGGATTAGTCACACCAATGCATGATTCTCCCATCACGTGAACTCCAAAGTCACATATCCGATGGCTCAGGGGTTAACTCCCACATACTTTCTCATGGCCAATGGTTAGGATAACCCTTGGTTTTCTCTAAGCATATCTCATTTGTTCATCCCTCAGGCAGGGGAATACCTTCCCTTCTGAGACCTTCACATCACTGTTTTCCTGGGCTTTACACTAAACGGATTAGGGACTTGGCCCTGGAAACTCACAAGGCAAGGGGGTTTGGGAGCGATAACCTTATTTAGATAGGTGGTTTCAAGTTGGCACGAGATATTCTATCTCGACTGTGAAACGTTCTATGCCCGAGAAAGCCTCTAGGGTTAATCTGAACATATGGTCTATCAGCAGGGAGTGTAAATTCACAAGGACACAGAAACATACACATAACATAACCATTTCACATAGAATATGATTGTAAAATGCACGTATATATATATATATATAAGACCAAATAATCATTCATAATTCTAGTTCAACAATTGAAGTAGGGAAAAGACTTATCAGAACCAGTCAATGTGAAGCGACTACTAGAAGGGGTGCCCATTCCCACCCAACCGTAGGCTCAGTCACTCCAAACAGACTTAAGACTATCCACCCCCGAGCTAGACCACGATGCTCTGCAACACATCCTTTTCTTCTCTCTCAACCATAGTATGGACAAATTTTTATTTCCTCTTCCCGTAGGATCCTGGCAATGTTTTACACGATACCAAGCAAGGAGGACTAGCCTCGTTTATCAGCTTGTATCAAAACCTTCTCTTCCATTTCCTATATCTAGAATGCTTAGTTTTCCAAATCTTCCTTGAATCCCCGAGATTTACTTCCCGTCTCTGTGCTCTTCGCAAGCGTGTTTTTCCTCTGCCCGCCACACCATCCCTTCTCTTCTCTTTCAACAAGGTCGCATGTGGCTCGAATTCCCAGTCCACAGTGAGGTCTGGAAGCCTTCTGGATGAGTGATATTCCCCATCCCCTCAATAACTCTTAAGGAGGTCTTCCCACCCATCAGTCTGATTGTAATTCATTTCTAGGTCAGAGGACAGTTATGGTCTTGAGAAATTAAATCCAATAAGGACTGGTTTGGTGAAGGTTAACGTAACCATTCTTGGTCCCCTTCACCCTCTCTTCATGTAGCATCCATGGTATTTCCAAGTACACCCCCCCTCCAGTAGTCACACAATACTTGTCCATTTTCTTAGTAATTAATTAGGTTCACATTCATTTACCTTTCAAACAAAGGTCCATCGAATCAATATTCACACATTTAAAGTTTTTCATAGTCTCTTGGTCATTTATAGTTATATTTACAAGCTGGGGGAAACAGGGTGTTACACCTCCTTAGTTGGTTCCCTGAGATATTGGGTCGAGTACCAATGTTAGAATCCACACGTATATCAAAGATTTATAGCACAAGGAAAACCCTTGTCCATAGTCACCCTAAAAACCTTAACCGTGGGGGAACATAACAGACAAGGAACAAAAAATGATATTTTGGTCACGCAAAATTTCTTCCTACATTCTCGTTGCGAAATTACTGTTGGCCCTTGGTTATGGAAGAAAAGGAGAAACATGAACTACACAAAAGGAAGGTTGATTGAGATCAGGTCTAAGTGGTTAAAGAAGAAGAAAATATGGAGCGAAGTCCGAGAGATCAAGCCGATGAGGAGATCGAGGAAGACAGATCAATAAGGAAGGTGGATCATGGACAACTCAACAAGTGAAAAAATCCATCAGTAGATGCTTTGGACAACCTCGTGGGAATTAAGGAGAGATAGGCTGGTGAAGCTCTGAAAATGTGTGTCAAGTTGACCTAGGGTTTTAGACACCTAGGGTTTTGGTATCTAGGGTTTTGACACCTAGGTTTCAGCCTAAGGCTATCTATGAGCTATTTTAATGTATAAATCAAGTTCAAGAGGACTTGGGATGGGTGGGAGACATGGAGAGATTATGTATGAGGGTTGATTTTTGTTGTTACTGAGAGAGAAGTCTATGATGTAAGATCTTCAGCTAGGTGCGAAGATCAACCCTGCAGTTGGGTGCATAAGGGAGGGAGATAGAGAGAAGAGAGAAGGAGAGAAGATATACAAGCTAAGAGCACATACAAAACTGTAAGCTTTCACTTGATATATTATAAAGCACAGTTTTGTGGACGTAGCCCTAGGGAGAGCGTGAACCACGTACATCTTGTGTTGTGAGTGGTTGATGTTTTGTTCTTTACTTTTGTTACTCTGATGATGAATTAGTATGTTAGATCTGATATATAATTGTGTGAAGTAAGTTTATTCTTAGAAAGAATAATCTGTTCTCCATGTGTGGTTACCTTTATTCCACTTACATTTCCTCTGGTTGTAGACACCTGTCTCCTGCAACCCCCTATTGATACTTCGAGTGAGACTACATCTACTTCACAAGTGTTGCCAAAAGGGCCAATAGTTAGGGCTTGTTGGTATGCTATTAGAGCTGAACCCTGGGTCTGCCCATGTGACAACAAATGGTTGCGTTTTCGGGACCGGGGTATTCTTGAGGGAATGTCAAGGTGGTTTCCATCGAAGACAGAGATTCAGAAGTGGATAGAATAACAAGAGAAGGAATTTACAGAATTTCATAATAAGAACTGTAATATTAGCACAAAAGACTGGTTGGGAAGGTATATCTTTACTGATATACACAATATTTTCTTTGGAGGGATTCATAAGGAGCTATACGAGTGGCTTGCCAGATTAGCAGATACCCAGTTTGAGATTAGATCTATACCACCTGTGGTTTGGACATTGACACTGATCAAGAAGGTCAAGAGAGTTGATAACGTCATTTCAAGAGAAGTAGATCATTGGTTTGATAGTACCATTGGAGGGTATATCACAAAGTTTTCTATTGATAGAGTAGAGTCATATAGCCAAACAGAGAGATATTTCTTTAAGGAGTCGAGAGGAAATTTTTTACACTTCTTGAAGTTGAAGATCAAGATGCTATTGCATGAGAAAAACATCTTGAAGATACAGTAGTGGATCAGATTGGAAAAGCTAATGTTCAAGAATTAAGACAGCGAAAATGACACAGAGGTCGGACACACGCACAGTGGGAGAACCTTCAGAGAAGTTACTCTAGTGAACTTGTTCGAGAAGAGTCACGAACCAAAAACACATGAAGAAGGGTTATACAGTGGAGAAGAAGAAGATTTGTTGAACAAGGAACATTCAGAGTCTGCTAGGGTAGAAGAAGGGAAGACTGAAGAACCTCGTCGGGAAGAGTCAGAAACTTCAGGGACTGCGCAGACTGTTGAAGTAAGTATTATTACACCTCCTATTGTTTTAACAACATTAAGTAACCAAAGTAACCTAAGTTATCAGAGCACTGGTATAAGTGGTTGAGTGCACACTCAGTCAGGAAACCTAGGAAGATCTATGGTAGATGAGATGAGGTTACCCACCTTTAAAGGAGATGGATCTGAAGATCCTGATCAACAATGGTTTCTATGTGAAGATGTATGGAGTATTAAGAAATTCACCAACAAAGATATTAAGTGAGATCAGTTAGTACTACCCTAAGAGACTGTGCACTGAGCTAGTACATGAAGTTCGTCCAAGGAGTTGTCCAGCCGAAACCGCTAAATGATATTAAGACTGCATTGATTGTTGAATTCAAGAAACCCAAGTCGGAATCGTAGTGCATCACAGAGTTGAAAGAAATCAAGCAGAAAGTAGTTGAACATGTTTGGGAGTTTGATCAGAGGTTTAAGACCTTGACAAGTCATTTGAGTTTTCATATCCTAGACGAGAAGGACAAGGAATGGTTCATTGCTACCCTCCTACCACACATCAGAGTCTCTCTAATGTAGGAGAAGATTGCTTCGCAAGCTAAGGCATTGGAGATTTCCATGAAACTGGAATCGACCCCTATGGAAAAATCAAACTCAGGTATGAGTCAAATCTTGAGTCAACTAACTAGCGTATCATTGCACATCGAAGATATGAAAAAAGATAAGGGAAAAGATAAGAGAGAATAAATCTGGTGCATTAGATGCAAATCAGAAGGCCATGACAAGGAGAATTGTCCCCTATTTCATGAATACTTGGCTTCTGGAGCTTCGATCCCTTTGAATCAAGTTACTCTACCTTGGTACGAGGTATGTAGAAATAGACATCACCATGGGGAATGCTATTACATGAAAAATTATGTTCAGATGCCTACAAACCTCTACTGCACATTCTGTAAATCTGTGGGTCATGATGAGAAGGACTGTAGAGATTATGACCTCTTTCATGAAAGATCAAGGGATATCTACAAAATTCAAGGTGAATTACATCAAGAAGGGAACACTACGCAGTATAATTCTCCTGGAAGAGCAAACTTCAACCCTCATGGTTTATTTAGAGGAAGAGTATGAGGAGGAGGCATGGGTCAAGGTCGAGGCCATATCATTTGTTATAATTTCTCATAGCTAGGTCATTTGGAAAGGGAGTGTCAAAACCCTTGTACCACTTGCAGTTATTGCAACTCATTTGAACATGTCATAGAAGATTGCCCTGTGCTATTAGCCAAACTTCAAGAATGACAAGGAGGAAACCAACAAGTACAACTTTTCAAAGTAGAACCTCGCGGAGCAGATCCCAGAGTCATTGTTATCACTAGAGGAGGAACTACTATAGGAGAAGATAGGGTGACTCCAGGGAAGACTACAGAACAATCAAGAGTCAGAAAAGATGCGGAGAAGACACAAGAGTTTGATCTAGAGAGAGAGAAGAAGACATTTGAAGAGGCAAGAAAATATTTTAGAAGAGATCAGGCTTCTTCATCAAAGGCACAACCAGAAGTGAGAGAATGTGGAATGCCCTTGGCCTTTGATCAGTCTGCTTCGTCTGGAGAAGGAAAAGAGGTAAACAAACTCATGGAATTCTTATGCACTTGCATTAATTTGATAAAGGATGAGAACATTGTACAAGAGCTACAAAATTTGATTAGACGGTATGAGATAGGAAGGGTAGATCCTCTACTAAATAAAGCAGTACATCAACTATCCAAAAAGAGAAGGACAAATAAGGAACTACACCTCAATGCTCAAATTGGAGATTATGATATAGATTATGTCATCCTTGACTTAGGGTCGGAGGTCAATGTCATGACGAAGCAAACCTGGGCATTGATGGGAAAACCTAAGTTGATCTATTCCCCCATCAGGATTAGTATGACCAATCAATAGGTTGTGAGCCCCTTCAGAAGACTAGAGCATGTCCCTATGGACATCGATGGGGTCAGAACATTTGTGGACTTCGAGGTGAGTGATATAGTCAATGATAACTGTCCTTATCCCGCACTATTAGGAATTGATTGGGATTTCAACAATTATACTGTTGTTGACTTGAAGAAAAGAAGAATGATGTTTGAAGGTGATGGCCTTAGGGTCATTGAACCTTTGGATCCTGATGAAGGTCCCAGATACACAGATCCCATCAGAGAAGAAGACCGTGCATATGAGTTGGAGAATATATATAAACTGACAACAAGACAACATGATGACATTAATCCTACAACAGATGGGAATTATCTAGTGAAGTGACAACGCATGTTCATCATAATCCAAAGAAGCACTGAAGATTTGGAAGAACAAAATGTATGAAGTATCTACATGGAGATGTGCTAGACTGACCAGAAATGTTCGTTGGATTAGTACAACAATAATTAATTTACCCACATTTGATGGTTTGAATCACTTAGAATTTTTCTTACTGGAATTTGAGGAAACTGTACCAACACAACAGAGACTGTTGGCACTGGATGAGGCTTTGAAAGATACTCCAACACGATGCTGGGGAAAACATAAAAGAAACATCGCGAATTGGATACAATGTCGCACTTTGATGACAATGCAATTTTCAGAACAATTCAAAGGATGCGAAGTTAGGTACATAGTTCAAAGATATCCAAAAGACCATGTGTGAGGTTGTGAGGATTCCTGGAGCTGCAATCCTCAAGAGAAGCGGGTGCATAAATTAATGAATACTCTAGACACAATGCCTATCAACTAGTACCTTCAAGCGGAACTGCGCCTCATCACTACAGATTGGCAAGGTATGAATCAGAATTTTGTAGCTACATTTTTATTTTAAAGTCAACACCCTTTGGTAGATCAATATTTACAGGTTGTAAGAAATAAATTATTTAAGGAAGCACCTAGCCTCCCTGTGGAGAAAGAAGAGGAAGAATGGACTGCACCTCTTCAGAAATTTCAAGAATGTTACAATATTAACGTCGATGAAGACGATGATCCTAGGAATGTGAACATCGCAAAAACAGAAGGATAGAGAGACATAGAAGTACTAGGAGTCGAACTACCTTTTATTGGATAACCAATAAAAATCAAGAAAGTTAATATTGGAACAGAGTAAGCACCTAAGCTTGCTAATGTTGGAGATTATTGGGATGATGACACTATTGATAAGATCATAGAGTTACCTGCATGAATAGGACTTGTCTCCAACCAAGTTCACTGATATGAAGGGAATTAAAGGGCCCATGGGAGATATGAAGATCCCCTTGAAACCATATGCAAGGCCAGTTAAAAAAACACCCTACAGATTGAACCCTAAATATAAGGAAAAAGTGAAGATTGAATTAGACAGAATGTTGGAAGAAGGAATCATAGAACCTATTGAAGAATCATAGTGGATTAGCCCTATGGTGGTTCAGGATAAGAAAACAAGAGAGATCATAATTTGTTTAGATCTCAGGAAGCTGAATGATGCATGTCTACATGATCCATCTCCTACACCATTCAGTGATGAAGTGTTAGATAACGTGGGCGGACATTAAGTATACTCCTTCACTGATGGATTTTCTGAATATCATCAGATCAATATTTCCAAGGAAGATCGCCATAAGACCACGTTTGAAACAAAATGGGGATCCTACTAATACCCAATGATGAATTTTGGATTGAAGAATGCACCAGCCATCTTTTCTAGGGTGGTGGTCGAAGCATTCAAGGATTTTTTACATAAATTTCTGGAAGCATATTTTGATGATTGGACTATTTTTATCTTATTGAAAAACCATACTAAATGCTTAAGACTAATGTTGGATAAGTTCAGGAAATGCCAGATTTCCCTGAACCTGAATAAATGCATTTTTTTTTTCACCCTTTGGAGTGATGTTAGGCCATATCATGTGTAAGAAGGTATTGTTGGTAGATCCATCTAAGATTTCCATTATTGTCGATTTACCCCCTCATACTTTAGTCAAACAGCTACGCACTGCGCTGGGACATACTGGATACTATAGGAATTTCATTAAGGGCTATGCACAGATTACATCACCTATGGAAAAGATTCTGAAAAAATATTGTCATTTTCAATGGATAGAAGAATGTCAGCAGAGCTTCGACACACTGAAACAAAGAATGATTATTGTGCCTATTCTAGTTTTCCCAGATTGGAGCAAGGAATTTCATGTGCATGTCGATGCATATTCTATTGCACTAGGATCATTTTTAGCACAACGAGGAGTAGGATATACTGACCACCCGTTAGCCTTTTCTAGCAGGAAGCTCTCAAAAGCTGAGATAAATTACACCACCACTGAGAGAGAAGGTTTAGCCATGGTGTATGTGCTGCAAAAGTTTCGTCACTACTTGTTAGGAGGACACTTTAATATGTTCACTGATCACTCTCCGATGAAATACCTAGTCAACAAGCTAGTGTTGGGGGGAAGGATATGCAGATGGATTCTGTTATCTTAGGAATATGATTTTGAAATTGTGGTAAAGCTAGGAAGGATGAACAAGGGACCTGACCACTTGTCTAGGTTTGAACATGGAGAGGGACCTACAAGTTTGGAGGATACACTGCCAGATGAACAGTTGTTGGCCATTAGAAAGGTTGATGATAACTTCGTCGAGATAGTTTAGTTCCTATCAACATGAATAACACCTCGCGAATACATAGTCATTCAGAAGAAACAACTGGTAGTGCACGTTGCAGATTTTTCACTTATAGCTGGACAACTATATAAGATGAGACCTTATGAGATTCTGAGAAAATGTTTTATGGAGGCAGAATGACAACCGATTTTAGTAGAAGCTCATGAAGGAATCATAGGAGGATACTATGAAAGAAAATAAACAATGCAAAAGGTTCATAGAGATGGCCTCTGGTGGCCCACTTTACACATAGATGCTAAAGAATACTACAAACCCTGTGATGTATGCCAAAGAGTTGGGAAACCTTCTAGAAGAAATGAAATGTCATTAGCACCCCAGATAACCTTACAAGCATTTGAGAAATGGGCCATTGACTTCGTGGGACCTATAAACCCACTAGGGAAACACACAGGAGCCAGATACATCATCACTACGACAAAGTATTTGACCAAATGGGAAGAAGCAAGAGAAGTTAAGGACTGCAGTGCAAATACAACTACACGTTTCATATTTGATGATATCATAACCAGGTTTGGATGCCCCAATATCCTCATGAGTGATCAAGGTACACATTTTATTAATAATACTATTGAAGCCTTGACTCAGGAATTTGAAGTTCATCATTAGAAGAGAACCCCTACCACCCACAGGCGAATGGTATGGTTGAAGCCTTCAACAAGATCTTGGAGACAACGCTGACGAAGATTTGCAGTGTAAACAAAGATGATTGGGATATGAGAGTACCAACAATGTTATGGGAATATAGAACCACTTGTAAGAAGCTGACAATGCAGACTCCCTTTAAGTTGGTTTATGGCCTAGAAGCAGTTGTACCCATGGAATATTTAGTTCCTAGCTTAAGAATTGCAACCTTTATAGATATGGATGACATTGGCGTTGTTCAAGAGAGTCTCTCACAATTGGTAGATCTAGAAGAAGACAAATTTATTGTAGGATTTCATTAGCAGGTTCAAAAGGAACGAGAAAAGGCCTACCATGAAAGGCATATCAAGAAGAAAGCATTTAAGCAAGGAGATCTAGTATTGGTATATGATAGCAAGTTCATGAAGCATCCAGGAAAGTTCAAAACACATTGGCTGGGGCCATATGAGATTGCCTATGTTACAAAAGGAGGAGTTTCACAGCTAAAGACTTTGAATGGGGATTGGAAGGAAGGATTGGTGAAGGGGAGTTTGTTGAAATTGTAATATGACAACCAGCTACCTCGCATCTCTAGGTAAAAATAGAAGGAGAAGGGTCTAGGTACCAGGTGCAGTTGAGACTGGGTACTAGACACAAGAAAGGTAGTCTGCACATAGGGTGGAGGAACAGAGCAGGAAGAACAAGCTGCGTTACGCAGTCTGAAGTCGAGGTACAACCAAAGATTCAGATCAGAGTGACTCGGGATGAGTCACAGGTGAGTGTTAGGGGCATGTTTGACCTTGGTTATGGAAGAAAGTGAATATTACAGAAGAAAAGGTGAAACATGAACTGCGGGAAAGGAAGGTTGATTGAGATCAACTCGAAGTGGTTAAAGAAGAAGAAAATATGGAGCGAATTCCGAGAGAGAAATCCGTTGGATGAGGAGATCGAGGAAGACAGATCAACAAGGAAGGTGGATTGTGGATAACTCAGCAAGAAGAAAAATCCATTGGTAGATGCTTTGGAGAACCTCATGGGAAGGAAGGAGAGACAGGCTGGTGAAACCTTGAAAACGTAGGTCAAGTTAACCTAGGGTTTTAGATACCTAGGTTTTTGGTATCTAGGGTTTTGACAGCTAGGTTTTGGCCTAAGGCTATCAATGATCTATTGTAATGTATAAATAAAAGTCAAGAGGACCTGGGATGGGTGGGAGACATGGAGAGATTATGTATGAGGATTGATTTTTGTTGTTACTGAGAGAGAAGTTTTTGTTGTAAGATCTTCAACTGGGTGTGAATATCAACCTTGCAGTTGGGTGCACAAGGGAGGGAGATAGAGAGAAGAGAGGAGGAGAGAAGATCTGCAAGCTAAGAGAATGGATAGAACTGTAATCTTTCACCTAATATATTATAAAGAATAGTTTTGTGGACATAGCCCTAGGGAGAGGGTGAACCACGTACATCTTGTGTTGTGAGTGATTGATGTTGTGTTCTTTACTTATGTTACTCTGATGATGCATTAGTATGTTAGATCTGATATATAACCGTGCGAAGTAGGTTCATGCTTGGAAAGAATAATATGTTCTCCATGTGTGGTTTCCTTGATTCCACTTGCATTTCCTCTAGTTGTAGACACCTGTGTCCTGCAACCCCCTATTTCTACTTCAGGTGAGACTATATCTACTTCGAAGGTGTTTCTGAAAGGCCCAGTAGTTAGGGCTTGTTGTTGCGCTATTAGATATGAACCCTAGGTCTGCCCCTGTGCCAACAATTACTAAACATTTTTTCTTGTTAATAATATGGGCATTTCGACATTGCAGTATTATTCATGTTGGAGTATAACTTTGCAAGAGTATGACAAAAAAAAAGTCAGGGTCTTTCTCGCACCCTTATTTGATACCCTATCTCATTGGATTCCCCTCTTCTCCCTGATCGTCATGATACCTATCATTTTTAAGCATTTTCCCCATGGACCCATCCCATTCCTGACACCCATATTTCCCACTTACTCCATTGGCTTCCTCTGGTTTCCCTAATTACAATGGTATATATCAGTTAGAAACATAATTTCGTCTTTTCTCAAATTATAATGAAGCAACGAGTAGATTGACATTTCCTAGAGCCCTAGTTTGAAGATGGGGATTAGGTGTTTCTTCATATCCATCCCTATAAGAATATGTCTGTCAAAGAAAAGAGTGACCAAAATCTATAACCCAAGTTCTAAATCCCGTATCATATCCCTAAGTGCATTGGACAAGTGGCTTTCAGATTGGCTCTTCCAAATGACTCCAAGATCCACCTAGTATTTCATGTTTGTCTTGTTTGAAGAAAGTGGTAGGGATAAATTATCATGTTCAAACTATTCTCTTAAAACATGATCAAGAGGGTTTCATTTGGTTACAAATAGAGATTGTGTTGGAAAAAAGAGGGTGTCAGTTGTGTTAGTGCATTATCCAAGAAGTATTGGTAAAGTGGAAGGATACATAACTTGAAGATGCCAACTAGTATTCAACCACACTTCTATAGCAATTTCCACTTCTCTATCCTTGAGAAAAATGTTTATTTTTAAGGGGGAGGGCCAGTTAGGGTGCTACCCTAACCTCCCTAGTTAGGGATACTTAGGAGACAGTTAATTCATGTATGAGGACATCCTTTTTGAATAAGTTCCACTAGGTATTTGGTGTATGGTTAGTAAATGTAAAAAGAGGGTTCCATTTGGTTACAACCGAAGGAAGTACTGGACAAAGGAGAGCCTTGACTACAATAATGCATTATCTAGAAATAATTGATATATTGGAATGATGCACAACCTAAAGATGCCACCTAGGACCTATTTTAGGACCTATGTTTTATAACACAAGGTTTAACATTAGAACATATTTTCCTCAACTAGGCATAGTCCTATTAGGCCGGTGCAAAATTTCCAAATGGTTCTTTGAATACCTCTTGGGGGAAAATACCCCATAGATAAGGCATGTGTCATGGTTGGAGGCCTTGTTCATATCGCCAAAGGCCTAAAATGTTTTTTTCCTTTTGGACCATAGTATAGCCCCTTAGACCAATCACTGATTCATACTAAAAGAAATAAATGGATCTGTTATCACATAGGATTGTTAGGGCCATAGGTGTGTGTTGATATACCTGAGTCTGTAGTCTTTCCCCATCTCTATACTTTTTGTAGACCAAATCTTCAAATCTTAAGTTTCCCCCCCTTCGTCTTGTAAAGCATTCTATGTCTTCCCTTGTTTGTTTGTGCGCCTTGGTTTTCCTTAAATATCTTAGCCGAGTGAAATCTTGGCCCCAAGCCCCTCTGTTTTCTCTAAGGGTGAGCACTCACATCCTTTGTTTCAGTCACTGATCTCCCTATTTTCTCATCTCACAACCAGTTGTCCAAATCCTTGATCGTGAAATCTTCATCCATGAACACAAAGTACAACTTACTTAGCAGTCTGTTTCGGGATTAAAGCATAAGTAGAAGACAATTTTAATCTTTCAACGACGAATACTCCCAGAACAGTCCAGATCAGGGGATCCCGGGAATTCGAGAGTGCCAACTTGCGCGAAGTATAGTGCCAGAGAAAAAGGCTTGGAAGTGAGTATGAACCATTGATCTTAAAGGGGTCAAGTGGCAGTCGATCCAAGCCTTCGGGTAAATGAGCTTCAGGAAATTTTAAATGAGAAATGCTTAGAAGTCCTGAAGATTCAAAGAGATGAAGCTGCCAAAGCACTGAATTTGCCGAAGCTGGCGAAGTGGCCGAAGGCCTGAAATAGATCTAAGTCATTGATCAACAAGAGGTACATGTCATCAAATCTGTCACTCCGGGATTTTTACTTTGGGAGTTTAAAACGAGAAACATTGCAAATTCCCGAAGGGACGAATCCCGAAGCACCCATAGAGAATCTGATCCATCGATCAATAGGATCCACGCATCACCAGATCCTTTCTCTCCGGATTAAAGCATCATAAGACAAATGGAGTTTGAGAATTGAAATTCTCGAAGGTCGATTCATGAAGCAAATATTGACTGTTTTTTTGAAGGGGAAGATCCGATCTGTCAATCTAAAAAGTGCTAGAGCTGAGTCATTGATCAAAGGGTTGAATCTTAGATCGCAAGATCAATGGTCACACCAAATTGCGGGGTCAGAAGGTGCGCATGTTTTAAAATCTCAGGGGCAGGCCGCTATCAAAAACATGGTTTGTAGAAAGGGACGCGTGGCAGTTCATGGTGAATTGTGGGGACAAAATCGGTCTGCTTTTAGACCACCCTTGGTAGCGCCTGTAATCACGCAATTGCATAGGGTCATGTCCCTAGGTCACATTGAATATGGAGTGATGGAGAGGAGTTGCACCAAAGACCAACATCGCCCGTATTCGGTCACAAAAGAATATCTGCTTGGTTTTGAGGCGTCAGGATTGACTCGAAGAAGTCATGGGCACTGCCTGGAACATTCATGGGTGTCAGGGTTTGTCTTGATCCCGATGGAGGTAGTTAATGGAAATGGGGGTGGCGGTTGAGACCTCCTCTCACCCCATAAACAAAAAGCCTGTTGAGAACGACCATGAGTGCAGATTGTCAATCCGAAGCTTCCTTCTGGATGGATTTTCCTGCAAAATGCATAACTGAGGTGAGCTCGCATCTGACATGAGAATACCTGCATAGTATGACAGAGTGTTGGCAGCCAATTCAATTTTTTCATTTTCCCTAAAAGCTACCTACACCTATGTCTCTTGAACTCCAAATTTTTGTCGCATTTTGCAAACAGACGATATTTTCATTTCAAGCGACATTTGCAATTTGATTTCGATTTAGTTTTCACGACTGAAAGC
>JZKD02S0070309.1:140051-151500 GCA_000966675.3 Picea glauca
TGACCGTGTTTTGCTGAAGGAAAACATGAAGAAGGATAACAAGGCTCTTGGATTAATCCAGCAAGGATTAAATGAATCCATTTTTACGAAGATTTCAAGTGTTGCATCTTCGAAGATGGCTTGAGACATCCTTGAAACCTGTTATCAAGATGTGTCCACGGTGAAGATAGTCAAGTTGCAGAACTTAAGAAGGGACTTCGAAAATCTGAAGATGAAGGATAATGAAAGTGTTGATACTTTCATGACTCAAGTGATGAGTGTTGTGAACCAGCTAAGGCAGTATGGAGATGATGAGAATAAGAGAGTTATTGAGAAAGTGCTGAGAAGTTTACCCAAGAAGTTTGAACCTGTAGTTGTACCCATAGAGGAATTTAATGATTTAAGTCAAATGCAAATTGATGAATTAATTGGTTCTCTTGTTGCTCATGAATTTAGGATATCTAGATATGAAGAAGGATCAATGGAGCATGCTTTCAAATCCCAACTGCATGTTACCAGAGGAAGAGGTAGAGGAATATTTTATAATCGTGGTAGAAGAGGTTAATTTTTTGGTCAAAGGGACAATAGAATTGAATTAGAGTCTGAGGAGAAGTCCGAGCAAAATCCTCCTAATTTAAGAGGGAGCAGCAGCAAACCCTGGCAGCAAGAAAATTAGTGGTATGATAAATCTAAAGTACAATGTTATTATTGTAAGAAGTTTGGGCATTTTGCTAACAAATGTTGGAAGAAGCAGGCAGATGCTGGAAAGCAGTTTGCACATATCATAAATGAGTTTGAGGATGATCAAAATCCTATGTTCTTGACTTGTAATGTCACTCAGGAAAGTGCTAATGATATTTGGTTTTTGGATAGTGGTTGCAGTAATCACATGACTGGTAATAAGAATTTATTTTCTTCTCTTGATACTAGTATCCAGTCTGAAGTAAAACTGGGAAATGACTGTAAGGTTATAGTTAATGGTAAAGATGTAGTTCCAGTTTACACTAAGAATAATCATAAAAGAAATATTGACGATGTTTATTTCGGGCTTGGTTTAAAATGCAATATTATTAGTGTTGGATTGCTGATGGAGAAAATGTACAGAGTGTTCTTCAAGAACAAGGTATGTACAATCTATGATAAATTACCCAACAAACAGTTGATTGCAAGAGTAGAGATGACCAAGAATAGAATGTTTCCACTTGTTATGAGAAATGATTTGAGTGGTTCTTTGAATGCTTATAAAGATGGAAGTTTAGATGAATCTTGGTTATGGCATTTGAGATATGGTCATTTACATTTTGGTGGCATAGATATGTTACAAAAGAGGTAGATGGTAAAGGGGTTTCCTTGTATTCAACAACCTGCAAGCTCTTGTGAGAGTTGTATACTTGGGAAGCATCACGGAGATAAATTTGTTTCAGGTGTTTCCTACAAAGAAAAAGCTCCATTGGAAATTGTCCACATGGATTTGTGTGGACCAATGCAAACACCTTCTTTGAATGGTAGTGTTTATTTTATGACTTTTATTGACGATTTCAGTAGGAAAACTTGGTTGTATTTGTTGAAGCAAAAATATGAAGCCATTGAAGTTTTCAAAAGGTTTAGGTCTATGGTTGAGAATGAGAGTGGTTGAACCATTAAGATCCCGAGGTTTGACATAGGAGGTGAGTATAAATTGAATGAATTCATTGAATTTTGTGGTTTTCATGGAATTAAAAGGTAGTTTACTGCTCGATATACTCCACAGTAGAATGGAGTGGCTGAAAGGAAGAATCAGACCATCATGAATATGGCTCGAAGCATGTTGAAAGAGAATCATCTTTCAAATGAATATTGGGGAGATGCGGTTTTTTTCTCTGTCTATATCTTGAATAGAAGTCCGACCAAGACCCTGAGGAATTGTGTACCTCAAGAAGACTAGGACGGTAAGCCTTGTAATGTTTCTTATTTCAGAATTTTTGGATGTGTAGCATATGCGCATGTACCTGAAGAAATGAGGAGGAAGTTGGATGACATAAACGAGAGATGTATTCTTGTTGGATACAGTGAAGAGTCTAAGGCATATAGACTCTACAATCCCATCACCAAAAAGCATGTAATCAACAAAGATGTTCAATTTAAAGAAGAGGAAGCTTGGGATGGAAGTATTGATAAATCTGTTTCATAGGGAGTTGTGTTACCCTATGAAGATGATGATGGAGCTGAGCAGGCTGAAGGAGGTGAACAATTGGTTCCACATGCACATATGTCTGCAGCGAGAAGTCCTACAAGAGAAGCACAAGATTTCAGCCCATCTCAATTTAGAACGCCAAGAACTCATGAGCGTGGTGAGCCATTTGGACATGGTGGACATCAAACAGATTCACAAGTAAATAGTGAATCGAATACTACTTTAGATTCATTAAAAAACAGATTTAAAAGTCAGAATACTAGAAACTTAAGAGAATTATATGATCAAAATGAAGAAGTAGATCAGGTTTCAAATTTTGCATTAATGGCATGTGATCCTATAAGTTTTAATGAAGCTGCTAAAGAGGATGTTTGGATAAAAACAATGAATGAGGAGACTGATTCCATTGAAATAAATAACACTTGGGATCTTGTCGATTTACCTGAAGGTAAGAATAGTATTGGTGTTAAGTGGGTTTATAAGACTAAGCTAAATGCAGAAGGTCAAGTTGAAAAATACAAGGAAATACTTGTATCTCAAGGGTTTAGTCAGCAACCCGGTATTGATTACAATGAAACCTTTTCTCCTATAGCAAGAATTGACATAGTGAGGATGGTCTTAGGTATTGCAGCTCAGAATAAATGGATCATGCATCAGATGGACGTTAAGTCTGCATTCTTGAATGGATGTTTGGAGGAAGAGTTTTATGTTAGACAACCTTCAGGTTATGAGATTGATAAGCACAAAGATAAAGTTTATAAGTTAAGGAAAGATTTATATAGATTGAAGCAGGCATCCAGATTTTTGTATAACAGGATTGATGAACACCTAATTAGTGTTGGATTTAGCAGAATCCCAAGTGAACCAACTCTGTATACAAAGATAAACCAGGAAGGACAAATTTTGGTTGTTTGTCTATATGTTAATGACTTGATTTTTACTAGAGATCTATTTGTAGATAATTTTAAAAATGCCATGAAAATAGAGTTTGAGATGACTAATTTAGGATTTATGAAATATTTCCTTGGAATTGAAGTGGATCAATCTGATGATGGCATTTTCATTTGTCAAAATAAACATGCAAATTAAGTATTGAAAAGGTTTAGAATGATGAATTGTAAACTAGCTGTAACACCAATGGCAACTAGTACCAAAATTAGCAAATATGATGAGGGATCATATGTTGATCCAACTCTGTATAATAAATTGGTTGGAATCCTTATGTATTTAACAACAACACGACCTGATATTATGTTTGTTGTAAGTTTAATTTCCAAATTCATGGAGACTCCAAAGAGTACTCATTGGCAAGCTGGAAAGAGGATTCTGAGATACATTGCTGGAACAATTGATTCTGGTATCTGATACACATCAAGCTTGAAATTTGAGTTGATCGGATATACTGATAGTGATTTTGTAGGTTCCATTGATGATAGGAAGAGCACATCTGGTTATGTGTTCAATCTTGGATCTCGAGAAGTGGCATGGGCATCAAAGAAACAACCCATAGTGACTTTATCTTCTATTGAGGCAGAGTATATTGCAACAACAACAATTGCATGTCAAGTTGTATGGATGAAAAGAATATTGAATGAATTATTGCATGAGCATAATGGTGCAACTCAGATTGTCTGTGATAATAAATCTGCCACTGCACTGTCAAAGAATCATGTTTTTCACAAGTAGAGTAAGCACATTGATACAAGGTATCATTTCATTCGAGAACTGGTAAATGGTAAATAAATTTTTATTCAATTCTGCAGGTCTGAAGAACAATTTGCTGACATTTTTACAAAGCCTTTGGGAAATGAATCGTTTAAAATTCATAGAGATAATATTGGGGTTTGTAAGCTGTAATGCTTTGTTAACAATAATCTTGTATTGCATATTTTTTGGTTGTTTTGTTTTTGAAATGATTAAGAGGGAGTATGTTGGATAGTAATCATTTCACCGCCTGAATAATGGCGGATCGATGACCATCTTGACCCTTCAAGACTCGAGGATTAAACACCGATTTACTAATAGCTCAAGCGATGGCCGCCTTAACCTTTGCAGGCCACGAGATACCATTACCGCTTAATTAAATCTTTTTATAAGATCGAAGGGGGATTTTTGTTTGGATAAATACCTGAAACAGATTGTAAGAGTATGAGCTTGAAATCACATTGAATATAATTTGCCATTTTGTATTCGGAGGTGTTCTCTCCATTTTTACCTTGTTTTTATTAAGTTTGTAAACATGTCTGATTTCTTGATTGGATTCGCTATTTTGATTTCAATTTAACTAAATGCAATAATTATTTGGTTTTATCGATTGCGAACCCGGTCCCACACTTATTCCGAGTTTATTTGTTGGAGCCCGTGATTTTAATAGCACATTGAATAAAAGGTTGCTATTTTTCATTCGGGACTTGCTTGTTAAATGTGCACGGAGTTATTTTTTTTTCCAAACACTGAGACCCGAAGTGTTGGGCCCATAGCCTTTTTCGCATTTCGGGATTCGACAATCAACGTTGTATTTTGTTTTTTGTATCGAGCGTTTGTAAATGCCGAAACCCCGAAGTGTTGGGCCCACAACTTGTTCACATTTCGCGATTCGGGTATTGTTTTTTGGTTTGTTTGCATTGGGTGTTTGTAAACGTCGAAATCCGAACCCCGACAAGCCTTCGTTTTTTCACATAAACTATTGTTGTACAATAAATCTCAATACAGTTTGTACACAAAATAATGTACTACACCCCCCAAAAAACCAGAATGACATACTTAAAACTGTGTATATTCTCATCGTTATTTCTTAATGATCATATAAGTATTAATTATTCAAAATTTATTGAGAATATAAAATTTCATCTACCAAAGAGCTTTTAAAATTAATTGTTAAATAAAATTTGGCATCATGGCCAAGGTTGAAATTGTTGGGCAGCTGAAGCAAAACATAGAAAATATAACAGAGCATAAACTAAACAAGATCAAAGACGCATTAAACCAAGCACATCAATCATACACTTGACACAATGATTTATGTGGAAACCCAATGATTGAAAAAACCACGGGCAATGATTATCGATCTTCTTATTATTCAAGGGAGAACTACAATAGCCTTTATAGGCATACAATCATCCTCTCCTCACACACTCTGTGCACTCTAGCTCGCATTGTACTCCACTTCTATGGGTATGCTCACATATATAACATATGTCACTCAGTTACATAGACTAATCATGAATAGATCACATAGTTACATGAACAATACATAAATATATTGCATGCATGCACATGTTCATGTGCATGTGCATTTGACTGTGCATTTTCATGTGACCGCATGAGGAAATTTGTTGGCATGTTTCCAACAATCTCCACCTTGACAAAAATTTACCTGATATATCATGCCCTTAATTAATTCATCACCTTTTCTGCAAACCAAGAGAAGCCAAACACCACCGTAGCTTCTCTAACAAAACTGGTTTCGTAAACATGTATGTAGAATTCACTTTTGTATGGACCTTTTCCAGAGCCACTCCACCTTCATCAACAACCTGTCTTACACAATGGTACTTAACATAAATATGCTTCATTTTACTATGAAAAGATGGATTGCTAGCCAGATGAATAACACTTTGACTATCGCAAAATACTTTCAATTTGTCCTGCATCCTTCCAAACTCATCCAATAAACCATGTAACCAAATTAGCTCCTTGCATGCATGTGAAGCAGCCATATACTCTGCCTCCGTAGTGGATAAAGTGACTACATTTTGAAGCTTTGACATACAAATAATAGGTCCTCCTACAAGAGTAAAGACATATCCTGAAGTGGATCTCCTTTTGTCTAAGTCACCTGCAAAATTTGAATCTACATAACCACAAACTAAATCACTAGAACCATCATAGGTGATAGAATAACTGCTTGTGCCTCTAAGATATTGAAGCACCCATTTCACTGCTTCCTAGTTCTCTTTTATTGGATTTGAGATGTATCGTCTGACAACACCAACTGCATGTGAAATATCTGGTCTAGTACTCACCATTGCATACATCAAACTTCCCACTGCATTAGTATATGTGTAACACTCTGTTTCCCCTAGGTTGTAAATATAACTATATTGGCCAAGAAACTATGGAAAATTCAAATGTGTGAATGTTTTATTTGATGGACCTTTGTATAAAAGGTCGATGGATGTAAATTCTGTTATTTTAATAGAAAATGGATAAGTGTTACATGACTACTGAAAAGGGGATGTGCTAAGAGAGACCACAAATGCTATGAAAGAGATGGTGGAGGGGACCAGGAATGGTTGCGTTAACTTCCACTGAACTAGTACTTTGATGGATTTAATTGCTCAAGATTAGAACAACCCTTTGACCTAGGAATGAATGTCAGTCAGGCTGGTAGGTTGAAAGACCTCCTCAAGAGTTAATGAGGGGATGGGGAAAACCGCCCATCTGTAAGGCTTCCAGACTTGACCATGGACTCAGAATCTAGGCCACACACAATTCACTAAAGAATGCGAGAAAGGAAGTCATGGTGGATAGGGGGATGAGGACCTACGAACAGTGAAAAGATGAGAGGCTAAGTTGTCAGATTCAAGGAAAAAATGTGAAAAGAGTGTGTTCTGATCGTAGGAAATAGAGATTGAGTTAGGAGAAGGAGAGTAACCTTTGTCCCTATATATTTATATGCTGGAAGAAGAAATTCAATCTCAAAGCATCATGGTCTAGATTGGGGGTGGCTAGTGGTAAATCCTTTAGTAGTGATTGAACTTATGGTTGGGTGGAAACGAGAACCCCTTCCAACAGTCGATTCATGTTATCTGGTTCTGATAAGTGTTTTCATACTCTATGCATTAAATTGGGAATTAATGGTTGCATGCATGTATTTACATATCTATAAATGGTTTCTACATTGAAATGGTTAAGTTATGTGTATACATTGGCTCCCTTGAGAACTTATTCTTCTACTTTTCTCGCATGCTCCAGTTTAACTCTCGAAGGTGTCTTCCTCAGGGAGCTACTTCACATCTCTAGAGTTGGAGAAAGCCTCCTAGAACTGCTACCATCTCGATAAGCTTACAAATTTACCCTGCCCTATTTCATAACTTAAATTTATGTGAATTAGGAAGGCATTTCCTTCAAACCAGCAGCCCGAGAGACCTTGTACTCGTGCCCATGACCTTAATCAAAACTCAGCTAAGAGTAGAGCTCATAACCCGAGAGTCATCTGAAGGTCCATGTGACTTGGGTCTAGGAACCCTGTGCTAAGCCCAAAAGGAGCTATCTCACAATGGTTTTGAAGTTTCATGATTTCGATGCCCTGGGATGTCAAACTTCATGATAATCAAAGCTACATGAAATCCTAAGTAACACGAGCCATAGATGAATCAATAACCTGATAGAGGAGATGAATGTGAGTCGTTCATTGGGAGGAAACAATATCTCAGTCATCATATCGACTCAAAGACCCACTTGAGTTAAGGAATCAAACACTAGCCGCTCGATTAGATCAATGGTTGGGAATCATTGTGGAGTGTGAAGGTGAATATAGCGAACATGATAGCTCATGGATTGCAATCAAATAATGTCGTTGATGTTTTTGGGGTGGAAGATCAACGACCATGATTAGACAAAATTGAGCAAGCACTTCCCAGATTACGGATATTGGGCCTCACAATCATTGTGAACCGTTGATCTGCGAACATAGATCGATGGTTGGGAATCATTGTGGAGCACAAAGGTGAAATTAGTGGACATGATAGTTCATGGCCCACAATCAACCAATGTTGTTTATCTTGTTGGGGTGGAAGATCAATGACCATGATTAGATAGAGTCAGGAAAACACTTCCTAGACTGCGGAGATTGGGCCCCGCAATCATTGTGGACTGTCGATCCGTGAACATAGATTGATGGTTGGGAATCATTGCATAGAACAAAGGTGAAATTAGCGGACGTGATAGTTCACAACCCACAATCAACTGACACTATTGATCTCTTCGAGGTGGAGGATCAACGACCATGATTAGACCGAGTCGGGCGAGAAATTTTCAGATTGCGGAGATTAATCTCTCCGATAAAGAGCGAGCACGTTGGGTCCCTGCAATCAATGTGAACTGTCAATCTGTGAACAAATCGATATTGGTTGGATCATTACTGTGAAAACCTAAGGGAGGTTGAAATACAATTAGACTGGAGCGACGAGGCATAATGATGCCATCCATGGTGATGTGTATTTAATTTTGATGAGCCATGTACCACTTGGATTCATGCGCATCACTTACCCTATAGCCCCTTCTGAATGTGATACATGTCATCCCAGATGAGGGCACGTGTCGTCCCTAACCAAAATACGTGTCAGCCCTTGGCACATGCATACCTCACCCATGTGGTTAGTGAAATGACTGGGATTTCAGGAATTGGAGACTTCAGGATTCTAGAGGAGTCGAGGTGCTTCGAAAAATCCCTGAAGTGCTGAAGTACCGGAGTAGATCTTAGACGTTGGCACAGGAAGGCACGTGGCAGTATAATGTTAACTATGGAGGAGAGTATTCTGGAGGGACACAAGGAGTGAAGTACTGAAGTTCCAAAGTCCATCAAAACCGTCCGTTGGAAGGGGATCCTTGGTGCTCAATCTGTAACTATGTGTACAAAGTACTTCAGAGGAAAAAGGTGTTGGAGTGTTCGAAATTCCTGAACGCCGAAGTTACAAAGTAGATCATAATCGTTGATAATGAAGGACAAGTGGCGCTCAATATTTAACTCTGGTTATGGAGTACCTCGGAGGAAAATAAAAGCATTGGAGTGTTCGAAACTTCTGAACGCCGAAGTCTCGAAGTAGATCACAACCATTAATTACAAGGGACGCGTGGCCCTCAATCTGTAACTCCGGGTACAGAGTACTTCAGAGGAAAAAGGCGTTGGAGTGTTTGAAACTCCCAAATGTCGAAGTCCCAAAGTAGATCAAAGTCATCGATTATGAGGGATGCATGGCGCTCGATCTGTAACTCCGGGTAAAAATTACTTCGGAGGAAAAAGGCATTGGAGTGCTCGAAACTCCCGAATGCCAAAGTTTCGAAGTATATCACAACCATCAATCATGAAGGAGGCATGGTGCTCAATCTGTAACTCTAGGTATGGAGTACTTCGGAGGAAAAAAGTGTTGGAGTGTTTGAAAATCCCGAACACCGAAGTCCCGAAGTAGATCACAACTGTCAATTATGAGGGACGTGTGGAGCTCTATCTATAACTCTGGGTACAAAGTACTTCAGGGAGAAAAGAGTTTGGAGCATTCAAAACTACTGAATGTTGAGGTCCCGAAGTGAATCAGGGTCGTCAAAATCTATGAGGACATGTGGCGTTGGATTTTGAACTTCAGAGATTTTCCATTCCGGTGGCTTCGTGCAGTGGTTGTATTGGCGCCTGTTGTCATGGCGTCTAGGCATAGCCCACTGTCAGATGCAAGTATATATGGATGGAAGAACTTGAAGAACTTGGGAGAGGATATCTGTCAGCTCTGAGCTTGGTTTAGAGCATGGAGACCGTGGCTAGAAAGCTATGGAAGAGCATAAAGGAATAGAAACCCCGAATGGGGGTTTTGATTTTCTTAAGAAGAGAAAATTTTTGATGCTGCACCTTAGGTGTGTTACAAATTGGTATCATAGCATGGTTACAACACTTGGCCAGCTTGGGCTCATAGATGAGTCACTTAAAAACTGTGTTTAAATAAAATCTTAAGGTTGACGCCCTACCTTACCTCTTTCCTAAAATATCTGGTTAAACTATTACTAAAAGAAAAAAATGAAAACTTTCTACTATGTGTGTGTATTTAAGAAAAATGAACTATGTGTTTCTCATGAACTACTAGAATGTTAGATAATAGTAAGTGTTTTGTCAACACTTCAACAGTAAGTGAATCATGGGAAATCACAAGCATAAAGGACGACAACTCACCATGAAGTTGGGGATGGATCCCACAATAGAGATGAAGAGTTTGATGAGAGGAGGGCGATGGAGACCCGTCCGGATCTTGTTGAAACTGCAAGGAGCCTTACGGATGAATTACAGAGTTGCAAGGCTGACAATGAAATATTGATAAAGGAGAAAGAAAAACAAACAGAAATCAATGCAGTATTGTTGCAGATCTTATCTAATATATAGAGGCAGCTGCAGCATGGACCTGCAACTAGTCATGTGGGCCAACAACTTACAAAGAGAAGTCAAGGTCCACCTGAAGTATGAAAACATGGTCCCATAAGTGGCCGCACAGGGAGAAGTACCTCGAGGAAGGCTCAACCTGGAGATAGGGGACGCTCATCGAGAGAGTCCTCTGGAAAGGGAACTCACAACTCTGAGGGATGTTCTAGTAGAAAAACTACATCACATTCTCATAAGAAAGGAAACAAGCAAAAGCATTCAAAAAGTCATGACCTTGAAGAGTTCAAGAAAGACAAATCACCCTCTTTCAATGAAGATACTAAAAAAGGGGAAGAGGCAGAAGCTTGACTTCTTGTCTTAAAGAAGTACTTTAGAGTTCATTACTATTTTGAAAACTTGAAGACTTGAATATCCATATTCAACCTGAATGGAAAGGCTTCCATTTGGTGGGAAGATATTAAGAATGTGAAATAAATCCATGAAAATGATGTATCATGGAAACGATTTGACAAACACTTCACTAAGAAGTATCTGTTAGAGAAATACTTCGATTGGAAGACTAAGGAGTTCTGTGAACTCAAGCTGGGACAAATCATCATAGAGGAATATATCAATAAATTCCTTGAGCTACTGAGGTATGTACCCTACATAAGAGATGAAAAGGTAAAATTCCAAGGATTTATCAGTGGGTTACCTCAGACCTACCGGAACAATATTGAGGTTGACAAGCCAAATACCTTAGAAGACACTATCCTAAAGGCAAGGTATTGTTATTGTTGATTAAGGTTTGTTGTCATTGATTTCAACCCTTGAAGAAAGACCCGTAGCACAAAGGTTTGGGTAATGGAACCAATAGTGTTTGATGTAAATATGACTCATTATTGTTTTTTCATGATTGATAAGACGTAAATATGGATGAACTCCAAAGTGGTCCCCTTATGGTGAAAGCCCTCACGGGAAGACGCTTTGTGGAGTAAGAGAACCCATTCTTAATTGTAGAATAATGAGATTAAGGAAAGTGAATTTGTCAAGGAACATATCCTATATGGATATTTCTTGTCATGTCATTTCCGGTGGTATGTGGAACGCCACATAATTCCTCACGGTTAGAGAGTTATGGCCATGAGAAGTTGGAGACCCCAGGTTTGGGT
>JZKD02S0070309.1:167820-178327 GCA_000966675.3 Picea glauca
TGGTGGGAGCGGACGATGGCTCTGCAAACCCCCCTTGGTGGCTAACCAAAACCCATGAATACCGGTTTGCTAAGTTGCCCCATCAATCACCCCAACAATGGTCAAGTGGATTAGTATAAGATCCAAGCAGTCATCTGAAATGAAAGGAACCTAATGCATATATAAGAAGGTTATAATGATCAAATACGACACATACCATGATACCTCAGACCAATTACCTCATAGAGCAAGAGTCTTCTCCGATGCAAGCCCAGGCCGATAGTGATGGAAGTTGCTACTGCTGATAGGACAAAGCTGGCTGAGAAGAAGAAAGATGGGCCCTCCAGGGCCATGCTCAAGTCACTCCTGCTCTCGGTACTCCATGTCTAGGACCATGTGGGCCTCGAGACATGATCTCCTAGTTATCCCTAGATATCGGGGATAACAGGTCCATTACCCAAACCTTTGTGCTATCGACATTTTCTACCATACTCTCTTCAAGGGTTGACATCAATGACAACCAACCCAATTAATCAACAATATCTCCCTTTGGCATTGATGGAAATAATCTGATGCAATACTTAAGTCATGTCACTCATTCTCCCCCTATGACCATCACTCCCCCTGGAACCATGCCTCTGTTCTCTTTATCCAAGCATTTACCTTTGCATCTAATAAATCTCTATCCATCTGTCATCCATGGAAAATGTATCTTTCCATCCGGGGCTGCTCCCCCTGTCTGAACTCTTCCTGAAACTGATCTCCCAATCTGAACTATCCTCTTTATGGAGATTCCTCGTGTAAATCTAAGACATATAAGATAAATATTCAAACAAATTCATTTTAGAGTAGAAATTACTCTAAGCCTATGGAGAAGATACTCAAAGGCTCCCCATGGAACCAATTTATTAAATATGTTTGCCACTTATTCTTTTGTGCCCACATATTCAACTATAATGTTCTTCTTTGCAACCTGTTCCCATAGAAATTGATACTTGATTGGAATGTGCTTCATATTGGAGTGCATCATCAGGTTCTTTGAGATATTGATGGCGCTTATATTATCACAATAGATTGGAATGGGATCATCATACTCAACCTATATATCTATCAGAGTTTGTTTCATCCATAGAACTTGTGTACAACATCCTCCTGCTGCAATATACTATGATTCATATGTATATGAAGATAATGATGATTGTTTCTTGCTTAGACATGATACTAAACACTCACCCAAGTAGAATGTTTCTCCACTGGTGCTTCGTTGGTCATCAATGCAACCTACCCAATCTGCATCTGTGTAGGTAATAAGTGATAGATCCTTTCCTTTTGGATACCATAATCCAAACTCTTTTGTTCCTTTGAGATATCTGAAAATCCTCTTTACTGCTAAGACATTCGATTCCTTTGGTGCTGCTTGAAATCGTGCCACCTGTGCAACTGCCTACATTATATCTGGTCTAGATGATGTCACATATAGTAAGCTACCAATCATTGACCTGTATTTCCTCTAGTATGTAGACTTTGAATCATCATCTTTTCTCAACTTGCAACTGGTTTGCAATCTTCCATTCCGAACCTCTTTAGCATTTCTTTGATATACTTAGTTTGAGAAATAAAAATTCCTCGGTTTCTTTGACGTATCTGAAGACACAAATAGAAGGATAGTTCTCCGAGTAATGAAATTTCAAATTCATTATGCATATCCTTTGCAAATTTCTAGCTTAACCTATCATCGATACTTCCAAAAATAATATCATCAACATAAACTTCAATTAATAAAATACCATATTGAGTTACTTTGATGTAGAGGTTGTTGTCTTCACTTCCTTTTCTGAGCATTACTCTGTTTTGAATGTGAACTATTGTATACACTGCATGTGTCCAAAAAAACATCTGTCAATTTGGAATCCATTAATATTTTTCGAGCCATTTCCTATGTAATTATCATTCATTATGATAATGTTCCTTTGTCTTTGAGCCAATCTATGAATCGATGCTCTTGTCCACTTTCATATAAATGTCCAAAACTGCTAAGTGTTCTTACAAATACATCACTATCCATACTGTCCAAGACTCTACTGCACAATTGTCCATAATGCTGACCCATTTATCACTATACTATCATGAGGTCTTCACTACTACAACTGATTAATTGATCAAACTGTACTTCTGCTAACTGACTACTTTGGATTTGTCTACTCAAACTTTGCAAGCTTCTGAAAGGATGGTTCTTTGGTTTTTCACATCTATCACATAGAATCCCATTGTCTAAGATTCATATTAAATGGGAGGATCTAAGTTAGATGGCTAAGAACAATTCCTTCTCTGATGTGTATTCATCATCATATTCATTGGTAGATTCATCAACATCTTCATTTGTAGATTCATCATCTCTATGAGATTTGACTTCTTTCTTTCTATCCATGGATTCATCTTTCACCACAATTCCTAAAAGTAAAATATCTTGAACATGTTCCTTATTTACCTATCCTTCTTTTCTTTTAGTTATTTTCCAAACCTTTTTGTATCTGACGTCTTTCTCTATAGAATTTTTTCATCTTGTTTTATTGTCAATCTTGCGATCTTTGGGACCTGGTCTTTTTTCACCTATTTTTCTGTTTCCTTATACATACTTTCTTATATCTGATATTAGTGTTCTCTTTCATGGGAGTATCAATCATGCTTCTACAATCACTAGTTGTGTGTCAATAGTTATGAAATTTGTAACATTCAATGTTACGTGGGGCCACATAGGCACTTATTTCTTGAGAATTTATTTTATAATCCTTGCAATATGCAACCTTATGTCAAAAATTAGTACAATAAAAACAATGATCACCAAATAAATTTTCATACCTGGGAGTGAATGATCTTCTTTCTGGTGTAGTCCTTTTAAATTTTTGCCTTGAATGATCATGATCATGATTAAGCTTCTTTGTGGCTTGAACAAGGATGGTATTCTTGAAGATGTATCTTCAATAGTTTTCTTAGATTATGGTTGAACATGATTCCTTCCTTTGAGTACTTCTTCATAACTTTTTCTATTTTCTTCATTCTTCTTTTCTAGCAACCTAGAGTGCTTCTCTTCATTCTCTATAACTAATGTGGATGCTTCTCTCTCTTCAACATTCTTGTTGATCTTGACGATTTTAATTCTCAATGTGACAACTTCTTCTTCAAGCTTCTCAACCTCTTCTTCTTTCTTCATTATCTGAGACTTCATGACTTCTTCTGTTCTTTTCGCTTCTTCAAGATGAATTTTTAATGTGATTATTTCTTCTTCAAGTCCTTTCTCTTCTTGACCAAACTCTGCCTCAAGCTGGTTTAGATCGTTAGTTCTTTCCTTAATATGATGTCTCAATATCTTCTCTCTCATTTCTACTTCTTCCTTCTATGATGCTATGTTGGCTTCCAAATACTGCTTTTGATATTCAAGATTTTCTTCGATCTTTTTGGCTTCTTCTAGATAAGTTCTTAAGTTCTCGATGACTTGTTGGGATTCTTCAAAAATGTGAACACTTTTAATGTAGGAGAATCGCTTCACCCCAGAGACATGCCGGCTAGACAATAGATTCAATGCACATTCAATGGAGGAGAGAGGTGCCAACCTTCTCACTTTCAAATTTCAAAATTGTAATTATATGAAAATTAAATGTTTGTAAGGATGGAAGAGCTAGAGCCATACCTTTTCACATATAGTAGATGAAGTCTCCTTTAATGGCTAACAGTAGATGGGCTCTAGATATGATCCAAATTAGATAGGCATTGAATGTAATTCAATGTAAATTAATGAGAGTAGGTAGATGGAGGGGAAAGGCTCGAGGATCCCCTCTTTTGTAAAATATATTTGTATCTAGATTCATGAGAGGAGATTAGATTAGAAGAGAGAGATAACATGTAGGAGGAGAGAGCCAAGACTCTGTTTCAGTCCAAGCTTTTGTAAGCATTGTATAGACATTATGAGATTAATACAAAAGAGCAGTTTTTCCTGCACATGGTTTTGTTTGTCTTGCGTTTTATGAATATCATGGGTGTGTGTTAATTTTGTTTGTAGATGTATGTTAGATTCCATATGCAGGGTGTAGACATAATTTTTTGTCTGTGAGTTTGTTGGTTTAAGTCTAGGTTCTGTGTGGTTAAATGCAAGGAGTGCATGACAAAGTGCTAAGGACTCTTTGAGCCAGTGCAAAGAGTGCACATCTAAATTCTGTTTTGAATTCAGACAAGAACGTGCCAAGAGGGAACACCAGAGGAATCATAAACTCAAGAGATAAGTCTCAAGGTTGTTGAACACCTTGGAGGAGGGATTGTGCAGAGAAGGCACAGGGAGACATAACTACTGAAGGTTTTATAGAGCTCTACCAGGTGGGCGTTGAGCAGGTGCAAGGAGTGCACAAAAGAATAAATTTGTCTCGAGTTCAGGAAGAGAAGAGAAGTGTCAACGAGAGACACTCATAGAGTTACTAAACACTTTGTAATCTCAGGAAAGAGTGATTGAGTAGAAGCTGCCAAGAGGGCACAGGTTCCCTTCGAGGAACAAGAGGAATAGAAGCAGAGTTACTAAACACTCTGGAGGAAGACCCGTGCAAGGTGCGCAGCAGGTCAACACTCAGAAAAAGTTTTGAAAGACATCCAGTTGAAGGATGATCAAGCACAAGGAGTGTGCAGAGGAGTGAACTATTTTAAGTTCAAAATCTAAGGAGGTCGAGCGTAGAATTTGCCAGGTGGGCACCCAAGAATCCTTTGTAAGATGAAGAAGGGCTAAGTCCACTAGAAACTGAGTAAGTTCGAAGAATCTCGGGAAGGATAGAAAAAATGCATGCGGGAACCCTGCAAGGAGTTGTAGGGGTCGAGAAACCCCTTAGGAGGTTTTAGAGTGAAAAAATATCATGAGGGATAGCATTTTCAGAAACGCAGATGAGACCCTAAGTCACGGGCTTGCAACAGAAGAAACAAAGGTCGAATCCTTTGACACTTGAAAATTTTCCAACTCAAAGAAGAAAAAGAAATCTCAGGAGGAGGAGCGAAAACAACCATTATATCAAATGTAGAGGAAGAGATCTAGACCGTTAGATCTACGTCCAGATACTCATAGGAACAAGTGTATAGGAGAACAGATCCCACCTGTTGGATCTGAGCATGTGGACCAATAGCCGTTGGATCCAGGTAAGGTGCACCCATTTAAATTCTTTGAAAGAGCAGAGGAGAGTGGAATTTTTGAAGTCCCGAAGTTCCTAAATCATTGAAACTATCCATCGTCAAGGTTTACGAGTGGCAGCACATCCGAGAGTTCGAGAACTTGGACATTGAAAGAATTGAGGGAGAGAAATCAAAACTTCGCAAAGGGAAAGGTGCAAAGTGATTCTGGATTGTTGGATCCAAAGGACACATGACATAGATACACGTACTTTGGAGGAAGAACCTATGGAGAAGGAAGGAGGTTAATACTCGAGGAGCTAGGAGCCATAGAAATCGTAGTTGTCCATCAATACAAGACACGTGGTGAAGGATCAACATTTCACTGATTTGTAAAACAAAAAGTCGGAGGTAGGAGTTGTGGAAACTCGTGAAGTGTGAGTTCGCGAGTTGATCTGAGCCATTGGATCGTGGGGAAGTCTAGACCGTTGATCCGACGAGCGTGAAGTTGGTATTTCGAGAATCTAACAAAAGGGGGTGGACTAACTTCCAGCTTCATGATACGTGAGGTCCCGTAGTGCTCGAAAGGTTTGGATAGGCCTGTGGTCACCGCCGATGATCTCATGGGGGGGAGCTCATGCTCAGTGCTAGTTCGCGTAGGGCGGAGTTCATAAGGACCTGTGGATATTTGTATTGGATATTCCAGTGGGGAATCAAAGAGCTATGCCAACTCAAGGTGTGAGAAGATCCAGTGACCGGGAGGTCAGAAAACCCCACTGAGGTGGGGGGGGGGGCTGCATCAAGTGGTATCAGAGAACAATTTTCATCTATAGATTTCAAGCGGAAAATATGAAGGAGATAGCATGATTTCATCAGGTGATCTCAGAGTTTGATTTTGCATGTAGGCAACATGTGAAGGAGGAAGATGGGTACTGAAGACCATAAGCGTGGTCGGAGAGAAACCACCAACAAAAAAGAAAAGAAGAGATGGACAAAGAGCTCATAGAGATAAGAGAAGAAATGGATAGGTTATCACTGAATATGCAACATGAGTCCAAGGTATGTTGGAGGTATGAATGGCCAATGAAGCAGAGGGAAAAATGGCCTACCCAATAATTAGTTTCTAGAAGGTAGGACCAAGAGTTGAGAAGGTGGCCGAGGGAATTAGAAAACCTCAATAACATAGAGGAGGAATTGATTCACATCTATGAGCCAGAGATAGGGAGACACCTCAGCGACGAGGAAGGGATATTCGATAAATATCCCATAAACTGCCAAGAGGGCAGAGATGAATTTTCAAATTTCCAGGTGGGCAATGACATGAGATCAAATGAGGACATCATAGAATGTCAGGAGGACAACAATGAAAATTCACATTGCCATGTGGGAAAGGGGAAAGAGATGAGACTCTATGAGAGTATCGTGGACTCCATGGAGAGTTCATATCAACAAGGAGTGCTGAAAGGTGAAAGGGAGGAAAGGGAGAGGCCTCATATATATAAAGATTCATGTGGATTTGCAAGCCATGTGAATGAACATGATGAGAAGTTAAATAACTCCATCATAACGAAGGAGGATAAGAGGAGTATCCTGATCATAGGGGGAACTGAGATATTCCTACCAAGAATCCTAGTTGAGGATAGAGAGTGTGTTGCAGATGAAACAACAGGAGAAGGACAGTCAATAGAGACTGTCATAGAGGAAGAAGATAAGGAGAATACGTTGATGTCTACCCTAGAAAAAGAAGAGCATACAATTAAGATTCTCACTCCATGGGAGAAGGAATTGGAGATGTTGTAGGATTGGTTGAACAATACAGAACTAGAAGATGGATGCCAACAGATAGTCATGCAGATCGTAGGAGAAGAGAATTCGATAAAATTTCTTAGAAATTTCAGACAGGAAGCTAAACAAATGATGACTGCAGCACTGAGGCATGTAGCAGAAGAGGGACCAAAATTCCAATATGAGGAGGAGATGGAAGAAGCTGGAGTTGAACCAACAGAAGAACTTGCAAGGGACAAACTATCAGAGGAGGAAACTGAGTAGCATCTCGGTTAGGATACTAAAGAATTGGAGTCTACAACAGAGTGGAAATTTAGTGCCACAAGAGGAGATGAAGACAACATGGGGGATTAGGATGGTATGTCCTTTGATATGTATGAGGAGGAAGGATTCTAGCAGAGAAGAATGCATAGGAAGACCCAACCAGTTGATTCACTGGATGAGGTGATTGAGGAGATAAGAAGGCTGATGTTGAGGTCAACAGAAGAAATTAGTAAAGGAAAGCTGAACATAGGAGAGCCTGCAAGAGAAACAGGGAAGAAGCAACAACAACAACAACAAAGAAATGGGGTAGGAGGACAACTCCAAAGAACAGTTTGGGATTCAGGTGGATTTCAACAATAGAGATGGGAAGCTCATGAGCAGGAGCTCATGATTTTTTCACAGTAGTGGAGTATGATGCAGGAGCATCACTTCACTCCAACGACGCACCAGCTAGACAACACATTCAACGTACATTCAATGGAGGAGAGAGGCGCCAACCCTCTCACTTTCAAATTTCAAAATTGTAATTAAATGAAAATTAAATGTTTGTAAGCTGGAAGAGCCAGATCCATTCCTTTGCGTAGATAGTAGATGAATTCTCCTTTAATGGCTGACAGTAGATGGGCTCTAGATCCGATCCAGACTAGACAACCATTGAATGTAATTCAATGTAAATTAATGAGAGTAGGTAGATGGAGGGGAAAGGCTCAAGGAGCCCCTCTTTTGTAAAATATCTTTGAATCTATATTTATTAGAGGAGATTATATTAGAAGAGAGAGATAGCATGTAGGAGGAGAGATCCGAGACACTATTGCAGTCCGAGATTTTGTAAGCATTGCATAGACATTTTGAGATTAATACAAAAGAGCAGTTTTTCCTGCACATGGTTTTGTTTGTCTTGCGTTTTATGAATATCATGGGTGTGTGTTAATTTAATTGTGTATATGTATGTTAGATTGCATCTACAGGGTGTAGAAAAAAATTGTTGTCTGTGAGTTTTTTGGTTTCAGTCTGGGTTCTTTGTGGCTAAATGCAAGGAGTGCATGACAGAGTGTTGAGGACTCTGTGAGCCAGTGCAAAGAGTGCACATCTGAATTATGTGTTGAATTCAGACAAGAACGTTTGAGGAGGGCACACCAGAGGAATCATAAACTCAAGAGATAAGTTTCAAGGTTGTTGAACACCTTGGAGGAGGGACTGTGCAGAGAAGGCACAAGAAGAGAAAACTATAGAAGGTTCTGTAGAGCTCTTCTAGGTGGGCATTAAGCAAGTGGAAGGAGTGCATAAAATAAGAATTTTGTCTTGAGTTCAAGAATATAAGAGAAGTGTCAAGGAGATACACTCATAGAGCTACTAAACACTTTGTAATCTCAACAAAGACTTCTTGAGAAGAAGCTGCCAAGAGGGCACAGGTTCCCTTCGAGGAACAAGAGGAACATAAGCAAAGTTACTGAACACTCTGGAGGAAGACCTGTGCAAGGTGTGCACCAGGTCAACACTCAAACAAAGTGTTGAAATATAGCCAGTTGAAGGTCGGTCAAGCACAAGGAGTGTGTGGAGAAGAAAACTGTTTTAAGTTCGAAATCTCAGGAGGTTGAGCACAGAACCTGCCAAGTGGGCACTAGAGAATCCTTTGGAATATGGAGAAGGGTTGAGTCCCCTAGAAACTGAGTAAGTTTGAATAAGCTCATGAAGGATAGCATAACTACATGTGAGAACCCTGGAAGGAGTTGTAGAGGTCGAGAAACCCCTTAGGAGGTTTCAGAGTGAACAAACCTAAGGAGGGATAGGATTTCAGAAACACAAACAAGACCCTAAGTCATGAGCTTGCAGCAGAAGAAACAAAGGTCGAATCCTTTGACACTTGGAAATCTTCCAAGTCAGAGAATAAAATTAAAGATCAAGAGGAGGAGAGACAAAATACATTAAATCAATTGTAGAGGAGGAAGAGATATAGACCATTAGATCTATGTCTAGACACTCAGAGGAACGAGTGTAGAGGAGAACATATCCCACTCGTCAGATCTATGCGCGTGAACCAACAACTATAGGATCCAGGTAAGGTGCATGCATTTTAATCCTTTGAAAGTGCACAAGAGAGTGAAATTTATGAAGTCCCAAAGTTCCAAAATCATGGGAACCATCCATCGTCAGGGTTGACAGGTGGCAGTAGATCCGAGAGTTAAAGAACTTAGACATCAAAATAATTGGGGGAGAGTAATCTAAACTTCGCAAAGGGAGAGGTGTGAAGTGATTCTGAACAGTTGGATCCAGAGGAAACGTGGCAGAGATGGACATACTTCAGAGGAATAACCTGTGAAGAAGGTAGGAGGTGAATACCCGAGGAGCTGGGAGCCACATAAATCCTAGCCATCCATCAAGACAGGACACATGGCGAAGGAACAACATTTCGCTGATTCACAAAATGGAAAGTCAGAGGTAGGAGTTGTGGAAACTCGTGAAGTCTGAATTCGCAAGTTGATCTGAGACATTGGATCATGGGGAAGTATCGACCGTTGATTTGATGGGCATGAAGTTAGGATTTCAGGAATTTGAATAAAGGGGGTGGAATAACTTCCACCTTTGCGATACATGAAGTACCGTAGCACTCATAAGGTTTGGATAGGCCTGTGGTCACCATCGATGATGACATGGGGGGGAGCTCGCGCTCAGTGCTAGTTCATGCGGCATGGAGTTCATAAAGACCTATGGATATTTGTATTGGATATTCTAGTGGGGAATCAAAGAGCTATTCCAGCTCGAGGTGTGAGAATATCCAGTGACGGAGATTTCGGCAGACCCCACTGAGGTTGGGGGGGATGCATCAACTTTCCTTTTGTTTCATCAATTATTTCTTGAGTGACTTGTTTTCTTCTCTTATTTCATATAAAGCACTAATCATTTCCGCTTTCCTTTTCAATTAGTTTTTCTGTCTCATTTCCTTCATGGAATTCTATTTCAAGATGTCCACATTTTTCACAATTAAATAAAAACAACATACCTCTAGTGATTATGTACTCTTCATATTCTGAATCTGTTTGACATGGTGAACATATTTCTTCTTGATTTGTACCTACATCTTCTTTCGCATTTTTTGTAGTTGTGATGGGTGAAGAACATATATCATGTAACTTATCCCAAATTTGTTTGGTTGATGAAAAATTATCAACCTTTTTTCTTACCAGATTAGGTAAGCCTTCCCAGATGAAATCCATTGCTATTTTGTTATTCTTCTTCAATTCCTTCTTGGGTGCAGTCTTTTCCCTTTTTGAACTATCATATCCTATAATGACTGATAGCCAAATATAATACCACTGTTCCTATAAAAACACTTTCGTCC
>JZKD02S0070309.1:242113-253610 GCA_000966675.3 Picea glauca
CCGCTGAGCTAATGCCAGGGCGATCTGCATTGGTTTCTCATCCGGGAGGGCTATTTCGGGGATATCCTCGAGCTTTTTGATGAATTTTGGAATGGCAGGGGCCATCGATTTCTTCCCGCAGCTCGTAACCAGCCTTAGAGAGAACCAATGTTATGCCAATCTTAGTAAGTTTTATTTTTACCAAGAGAAAATCCATTATTTGGGACACAATAATTCATAGGAAGGTATAGAAGTAGATCCAGAGAAGATTGAATCCGTTAGAGGATGGACAACACCCAGGAATGTTTCATAAATCAAATATTTTATAGGATTAGTTGGATACTACATGAGTTTTATAGTAGGGTTCTCTAAGATTTCTCATCCCATCATTTATTTGCAAAATAAGGGAATTAAGTTTGAATGGACAACATAATGTGAAGAGAATTTTAATTTGTTAAAGGAATTACTTACTAGTGCGCCTATTTTAAATATTGTTTATCCAAATGAGAATTTTGTGGTATGTACAAATGCATGCAAGGAAGGACTTGATGGAGTCCTCACTCAAAATGGACATGGCATTGGTTACGAGTCTAGAAATATTAAATAACATGAAAGGAATTATGTCACACATGATTTGTAGCTTCCTGCCATAGTTCATGCATTGAAGATGTGGAGGAATTATCTCATGGGAAAGATATGTGAGATAAATATAGACTATAGTGGTCTGAAATATCTGTTTGAACAACCAAATTTGAATGCCATACAGACAAGATGGCTGGAATTTTTAATTGAATATGACTTTGAAATAAAACATATCAAAGGAAAAGAAAATAAATTTGTTGATGCACTCAGTAGAAGAGTGCATCTCATGCATGCTACAACAATTAATATGCATCAGTCATATTTGAAGAGAAGAATTTTAGATGATGCCATTACAGATCAACATTATCTACAGGTAAAATAAAGTTCACAGCAGGAGAATGTACAACAAAAAATTAAAGACTGAGATTAAGGAAGATGGATTACTCATGAATAAGAATAAAATTTATGTTCCTAGTTCTGGAGAACTTAGTAATGTGGTGTTAAAATAAATGCATAATGTTCCATATGTCGGACATCTCAGTTACCAAAAAAAAATTACAGCAGTAAGAAGCTAATTCTTTTGGCCAAGAATGAAGAAGGATATTGTTGATTACATTTCCATATGTATGGAATATCATAGAGTGAAGGTTGAGCATAGACACCCATCGGTTTTTCTACAACCATTTCCAATTCCAGAGAAAAAATGGGAAGTGGTAACCATTGATTTTATCACTAATTTTCTCAGAACAACACAACAACATGATTCCATAATGGTAGTTGTGGAAAAATTGACAAAGGCTGCTCATTTTGTTCCTGTGAAAATGACTCAAACAACAACTAATATTGCGGAAATTTACATGAAGGAAATTGCTAGGTTGCAAGGGATAACTAAGGCAATTGTTTCATAAAGAGATACAAAGTTTACTTCAAATTTCTAGAGGGGATTATTTAAGGGATTTCGTAGAAATATCTATTTTAGAAAAACATATCATCCAAAGTTAGATGGGTAGACAAAGAGAGTTAACCAAGTGATTGAAGACATGTTGAGAATGCATGTGATGGATACGACATCCAAGTGGGAGGATTACTTGCATTTGGTTGAGTTTTCCTATAATAATGGGTATCGAGATTCATTAAATATGATCCCATTTGAGGATTTGTACGATAGAAAATGCAATACTCTAGTGAATTGGGACAACCCAACAAACATAGTAATACCTGGGCCATAATTACTCAAGGATATGGAAGACCAGATGGTTAAAATTAAACATAATTTGAAGGAAACACAAGATAGACAAAAAAAATTATGAAGATAAGAAGAAAACAACTAGAAAATTTAAAGTGGGAGAGCATGTTCTTTTGAAAGTAAATCCCAGGAAGATTTCATTGAAGTTGGGCAGTTGTACACAATTAGCAGCTAGATTATGTGGTTCATTTGAGAAATTGGATAGAATAGGGCTAGTTGCATACATGCTTTCATTGTCTACTTTCATGAATGTGCATAATTTATTTCATGTATCTTTGCTGAAAAAGTATGTACATGATCCTAACCATGTTATTGATTGGAATTTGATTCAGGTGGAGCCAAAAGGAGACTTTTAGGTCCAATCGGCATGCATGTTGGACAAAAAAGTCAAAATTCTCTAGAATCGAGCCATAGAACTAGTAAAAGTTTAGTGGACCCACTACGGTCCTGAAGATGCTACTTGGGAGCATGAAGATGCTATGTAAGTAGAGTACTCATGACTACTTAAAGAATTTTGAAATTTTGATTTATGTTTTGTATATGCACTAAGGAAAGTGCCAAAATAAGGGGGAGGGGAATGTAATACCCCAATTTTGAGTCTCCATATTAATAATGTATTTTTTTATTTTATGAAAGGCTAGAGTGCCCAAACAATTAAAACTGGTCGGAGTGTCTAGGAAAATGTAATGTTGTGATCATTATTAATAATAAAATACATCGTTGGTTGCTAGATGGACAAGTACTAGAATTGTAGGGGGGTATCATTCCATGATAGAGGGAGCTTAAGGGGATAAGTATTTTTATTATATTTTATTTACTCATAATTGTTCTAATTGAGATAATTCGATACATGTGCTTCTTAGAGAAGTCCATGTGGTTGTTGATTTCCAGGTAAATATATAAACCCATCTTTGGGTTGTTTGGGTGGTCCACTCATTGTTCATTTTTCACACTCTTCATTGTGTTCACTCTTTCATTCATTGTTTCTCATTTATCATTCCTCATTTATTCTTGTTCTTGGATTGGGATATGGGGGAGAACTGTTGAGGAAGAATCCATTGTTTGTTGGATTTAGTAATGACTAGTGTATTCTATCGATGAATTAATTCATGCATGCCTAATATGCATTGACATGTGCTAATTTGTGGTCACAGTTGTGAATCTTGAGAGTCCCAACATGGATATTCTTGATTGGATGCATTGGATCCCTGGAAGGAGGTGGATAGCCTAAGGGATTGTGTGGAATATAAGGGAGACCATTCTCTTGGGTTGTGCAGGATGGAGAGAAGAGAGTTGGTGTACTTTAAATTATTGTGTTTACCAACTCTAGATTATTGTGTTTTGAGAAACCTATGAGAGCTTGATTGCTGACTAGTTTGGGAAGTTGAGTGACACCTTAGAACTATCCTTGTGGATTCATACCCCTGGCTAAGGGGTGACCTGTTGTTGAGACTTGGAATATAATCATCTATGGTTGGGTAGAACATCCTTAGTCTACATCCAGTTGGTGATTCATTTTGTTAAAGATAATTTCTCTCTTTCATGTGTTTCTATGCTTGTATATTTATTTTCGTTGTGTATTAATTACTATATCTGAGATTCATATTTGTAATATGCATGATCATTGGTTATTGTTTTGCATGCAATGTTTAGACATTCTTTCATGTTGTATCATGAATCTTGGTTATTGCATGTGTTGTTATAGTGTTCTTTCATGCTTTTGTATTAATTAAATGTTATCAGAATCTGAAATCAGTTTTGAAATGTGTTTTGACGTAGCATGGTCATTCTTTGGGTGGTTGGGTACGTTACAAGGGAATACTATTATATGTCAAAGTAATAGTGGATAATGTCACTCATATATTTTGGATCTATTCATATTTTTAAATTAAGATTGGGTCATTTTAGTAAATGATTGAAAATCAACTTCACAATCTTGTTTTGTTCTTAGCAGTGGAATTATATAGCATGGAGTTTGAAGAGACATAAGATGGTTTCTCTTTCTACAACATAGGAAGAGTACATAAAAACCACCGCAACATGTTGTCAAAGAGTTTGGCTATAAAAAAAAATTGCAAATTTGTAGCAACACTTCAACTCCCCTTCTATTATGCATTGAGATAAAAGAGATTTCATTCATATAGATAAGAATCTCATTTTTCATGAAAGAATAGAGAATCGATTTGTTGAAAATACTAAGACAACTAAGGGGGGGGGGGAATCAATTGTTACTGTGCTTAAACAATTTATGACTATTCAAAAAAAAAAAAATCTCTTCCAAGTGACCATCAATATTATACAACATATGAAAAACATGAGTAATGAACATCAGTCACACATAAGATATACATAGAGACATAGTTTCACAAGGAAACCCATAAAGGGAGAAAAACTCTTCTTCTTCGAATGATGGGCAATATTTTAAGTTATGTACATCATCTATGTTTGAACACCAACTCAAAGTGATGCTACTACCTTTGTTTTACAAGCTCCAACTTGTTGAGAGAACCAACTCTCTGGTTTCTCTAGAACCCACTAGAAGGAAGCACCAACTCCCTGAGTGTTCCAGCACCAACTATATGGAAGCACCTAATTCCACTTATATAAGAACCAACTTGTATATAGAAAACTCTTTGTTTTCCCAAGCACCACCCCTGTTTTTCTAGCCAAAACCATATGAAAGCTCCAACTTTCAGTATTCAAGCACCAACTTGAATAATAGAGGACTACAATCCTCCCTAGCACCACCCTACCTCCCTGATTAAGAATAAATGATTGAATAAAAAACAATGCAGGTGTCTAAATTCTTACCCCTTCTTCTCTATTCTGCAATTCTTCTATGCTTCTATCTATTCTACAATTCTTCTATGCTTCTACCTATTCTACAATTATGCTCTGCTTCTATCTTTTCTGCAATTCTGCTCTGCTTCAAACTATTTTACAATTCTGCTCTTGCTTCTATGTTTTCAGCATCTGTTTTACATTTATGAGTTTCTACCTTTCTTACAGTTCAACTCCTTTTTCACTCAGAATAGCTAACCCCGCATAGTCATAGCTTCTTAATTTTTATGCCCACTACATTTTTCGTTACACCTCGAATCTCCTAGGAAAAAAATGCCTCAGCAACTGAATCTCCAAGTGTTCAAGAATCATGATTTAGTTCAGCTAATTGAATCGTAACTAAATAATTAATCATGAAGAGAAACAGTATCCCTTCGATCATCTTTCCAAGTATCCAACACCATTGGATTACAAGCATAGGGTATCGCGTTGATTTTCGCGATTTTGCATTTCAGTATTCTTGTGTTGGGATTTATCGACACTCCATATCACGATCTCTGAAACTCCAAAAAGAGAATAGTTTATATGGATTAGCTCCTTCCCTTCTCGTGACCATCAGTAGTGACCTGGTGCTTATCCACAAATCACTTCATGATTCACAACTTTAGAACTCCTGTGATGAAGAGTGTCGACTCTTTATGTCGTGATCGCTGAAATGGAGCTTCGTTGGACTGGCTCCTTCCCTTCTCGTGACCATCAACGGTGATCAGGCACTTATCCACAAAGCGTGCTTCGTGATTAACAAATTTTGTTGTGAGTCTCCTTGACTCCTCCAACTCCTGGTATCCGAAATGGAGCCAGATCAATGATACACACTCTCTCTTGATCAACGACTCAGATTGAATTGCGGTTTCACGTTTTATGATTTCAAAGGATAGAGCTCCTCCTTCCTTTGACTTTCCAGTCAGCAAAAATCTGACCGCTCACCACATGTAGTCTGCATCCAATGATCCATGACCCTCAATCCAAGAGTTCAGATCAATCCTCGATCCGACGACCCAGATCGTTTCGAGATATCGCATATCGCGAGTTCCCACACTACGCTCTGTTGACTCCTCCAATGTGCAAGTCAGCGAAATTCTAATCGCTCTTCATGTGTTCTCCTCGATGATGGATGGTCCTCCTGATTTTGGGAATTTGTAATCCTACTTCATCTTGTACTTAAATATCGTGCTCCTTCTTATGGATCCAACGATGGTCAGTCCTCGTGCTCAAATCCAAGGTCTGAGATTTTTTTTCCTCTTTTGCGCATTCCTCCTATATGTATTCATATCTGACGGTCATCGGGAATTCTGAGTGGGTGACCCAATGATCATTGTTGATCTTCACTGTTAATCTTTCCATGACATCATCACTTCATTTTTTATCATGCTGATCTTGCCATCAATTCGTTGCGTTGTTGATCGTGTTGATCTTGCCATCAATGACAAATATGCTGCCTGCATCTTCTGTATGTAAATATGCCAACAATCTCCCCCTTTGGAATTGATGGAAACCTTGACCTTGAAGAACTTGAAGAACTTCACTCTGCACTCTATGCCTGGACTGTTACTCTGCCTACTGAACATGCAACCAAACATACCATTGTAGGATCCTTACCACATTGCTTACCACACGTTTTCTCCCCCTTTGACATCAATTTCAAAGAAGAAACACGCTCCCCCTGAACTATTGCAATACATCTCGAAGGTATTAGATATGTGACAATCACATACTCCCCCTGACAAGGTGAACAGATTAGACAAAATAAAATAGAACCCCCAACTTCTGACGAAGATATCGAAAAGGTGTTGTTGTTAATGGTTTAGTAAATATATCAACTATATGTTCTGTGGAAGGAATATAATTCAGTTGAACAACTCTATTTGTAACCTTCTCTCTGAGAAAATGATATTTGACTGGAACATGATTAGTCTTGAAATGAAGAACATGATTCTTGGAGACAATAATGGCACTGGTGTTATCACAGTGAATTGGAATTGGATCAGTATAATTTACCTTCAAGCCTGCAAGAATTTGGATCATCCATAAAATATGAGTGTATCAAGTAGCAGCAACAATGTACTCTGGCTTAGTAGTTGATAAGGAAATATATCCTTGCTTCTTACTAATCCATGCTATCAACTAGTCACCCAGGAAGAATGCACCTCCATTGGTGCTCTTTCTCTCATCCACACAATTTTCCCAATCAACATCTGAATAAGCAGTTAACTAAATATTCTGATTTCTAGGATACCAAAAACCATAATTCATTGTGACCTTCAAGTATTTGAATATCCCTTTTACAACTACTAAATGACCATGTTTAGGAGTAGACTGATAACGACCTACCATTCCAATATCTTGCATTATATCAGGATGGGATGATGTGATGTACAAAAGACTGCCTATCATTGATTGATATGTCCTTTGATCAACATCAGGTGAAATATCATCTTTACTGAGTTTACAATTGACCACCATAGGTGTACTAACAGGAGAAGAATCTTCCATCTAGAACTTCTTCAACATCTCTTTCAGATATTTTTCTTGAGTGATAAATATTCCTGTAGAGATTTGATGTACTTGTAAACCAAGAAAGTATGACAGTTCACCTATCATGGACATATCAAACTATGTTTGCATATATTTAGTAAATCACTGAATAGAGGAATCATTAGTACAGCCAAAAATAATGTCATCTACATAAACCAAAACAACTAGTAAATCATCACCTTCAGACTTGATGTAGAGATTTTTGTCGACAATACCTTTCTTGAACCCTTTATCTTGTAAAAATTTGTCCAGTATATAATACCAAGCTCGTGGTGCTTGTTTCAGTCCATATAATTCCGTCTTCAACTTGCAAACATAATAAAGATTATCTGTCAATAAGAATCCTTCAGGTTTCTCCATATTATACTTCTTCCTCTAGATCTCCATTAATAAATGTTGACTTAACATCCATCTGATAAACTTTAAAGTTCTTATGAAATGAATATGCAAGAAACATTCTGATGGATTCCAATCTTACCACTGGTGCAAAAGTTTCATCAAAATCCTGACCTTGAACTTGTGCATACCCTTTACAGAACAATCTGGCTTTATTTCTACAAATTGTCCTTTTTCATTCAATTTATTCTTGAACACCCATTTGGAACCTATCACATTCTTATCTTCAGGTATAGGAGCAAGTTCCCAAGTATTGTTCTTTTCAATATGATCAAGATCTTCATTCATAGCTATAATCCAATCATCATGGTTGTTGGCTTCATAAAACATTTTAGGTTCAATCTGAGATTGTTCTGTGTCTTTAACTAATTTCCTTCTTTCCTGAACTCCTTTGTTTATATCTCCAATTATCTGATTTTCAGGATGATTCTTTCTAATAATTTTGAGAGGTGATTTTGTTTCTTTCTATTGATTTGTGTCAGCATGAGTATTTGTATCTTCATATAATTCAGATTCTTTCCTTTCAGATCCTTGGACTTGTTCATCTTCATCTTCAACTATATCTTATGTTCTTGGTTCAACACTGGTTACATTTCTGACTGGGACTTCTTCATCAACTTTCATGTTGATACAATTAACCAATTTATGCAGCCTCTTATTGTAGCATATGTATCCTTTATTGTTTGTATCATAACCTAAGAAGATACCTTCATCAACCCTATCATCATATTTTTCAATATTTTCATCATTATTCTTGATATAACATTTACTCCCAAAGACTTTAAAATGCTTGATTGAAGAAGGTATTCCAAACCATAGTTCATAAGGAGTCTTGTCACTGTGTGGCCTGAGATGAGATTTGTTAAGGATATGAACAGTTGTATGAATTTCTTCCACCCAATATGTCTTAGCAATATTCCTTTCATTCATCATTAATCTTGCCATCTGTTGAACTGATCTATTCTGCCTCTCAACTACTCCATTTTGTTGTGGAGTCCTTGGAATAGTGTATTCTCGTTTGATTCCATGTTTATCACATAACTCTTTGAAGTTCCATGAACTAAACTCTCCTCCTCTATCAGACCTTACTGCCTTCAATATTTTTGCTGTTTGATTTTCAATCAGAGCCTTAAACACTTTGAATTTTTCAAATTCTTCAGATTTTTCCTTCAAAAAGGAAACCCATGTTAGTCTAGAATAATCATCAATAATCAACATAAAATAGTTTTCTTTTCCTGTACCTTCTTTTCTTGATGGTCCACATAAGTCCATATGTACTAACTAGAGAGGTTTTTATGTTGAATGAAATTTTTTTGATTTGAATTGTGTCCGAGTAAGCTTTCCTATTTGGAAAGGTTTACAAATAGAGTCATATGGATTAGATATATTTGGAAGATCCTTTACTGCCCCACTGCTTCTAATCTTGATTATATGATCAAAATTTAAGTGTCCAAGTCTCCTATGCCATAGCCAACTTTAATCCTACTTGCTTAAGTGGCATTCTTATTTTAACACATAGACATTGTTTTATGTTCTTATCCCTTTTGCAACCAACTATCCTGAATTCACAGACTTTATTTTACAATCTTTAGAAGTAAAAACAACTTCACATCCTCAGTCACAAACTTGAATGACACTAAGAAGATTATGTTTCTAACCATCCACAAATAACACATCTTTAGCTTTTCCTTTTCCATTGCTCAGACTTACCATTCCTTTACCTTTTATTTTTCCTAGTGCATCATTTCCAAAAGTTGCATTTCCTTATTTGTTTTCACTTAGAGTGAGAAACTTACTTTTGTCTCCAGTGATATGTTTGGAACATCCACTGTCAATACACCAGGGATTATTTTGTCTTTGGGATGATAACACTAATCCACAATGGTCATCTTCTTTCTTCTTCCAAACCTTGAAATTTTTAGCAGTAGGATTCAGATCTAGCTTATAGTTCCTTAAGCGATAGTCTGCAGCTTTATGTCCATAATTATGGCAGTTGTAACATTTTGGTTCACTGAGTAACACATCATAATGATTGTTATGCTCATAATTGTTGTTATGTTTCACCTGCATCCTTCTCCCAGTCATCACATGATTTATAGTCTTTGATTGTATGTTGCTTGGTTGTCTCAATATTTGTGGTGGCAGATAATTATTCCTTGAATATCTTGATTGTTCATATCTAAATCTTAAAGAACAAGTTATAGCTTTGTGACCAAAGTTAGAACAGAAAAAACAATATCCATAGAAAAATCCTTTGTACCTGGAAAAATACTATCTTCTTTGAGTGGTTCGATTTCTTCCATGCTAATAGTTTCTTTGATCTACAGATTCAGTTCTAGTACTTTTTCTTTCATTCCTTCTCGGTGGTTGATTTTCTTTCTTTATTTCTGCAGAGTGGTTGTTGTCAATGATTGTAGATTTGACAAACTTGATGGGTTTTGCATTACTTGGATGATCACTACTTGATCCTTCTTCATATCCCAAGCCAAATTTCAACTTTGGATTCCTTTATTGATTTAGAATGGAAGTTAATTCTTTTGAGGATTTAATACTTGACAGATTTTGGTGATACAATGCCTTAAACTTCTCCATTTTTTTTCTAGTTTTTACTATCTCTTATTCTAAGGCTTCACACCTTGCTTTCTTCTCTGATAAATGTTGTTTTAGAATGTATTCTATTTTCTTTACATCTTCTAACTCCACTTTTAGTAGAGCAAAGTCTTCATCAATTTTTTTATCATTCATTTTAAACTGCATCAACAACCATTTTTGTTTTCTCTTCTTACATTTGAGTCTGTCAATTTCTTCCAAAGCACTGATTAATTCACCTTCCATATCCACCATAGCTTCTTCATCATCCATTTCACCTCCTGGATGTTCATCAACAAGAGCTCCCATAGCCATAAGCATAAAATCATTCACTATGTCTTCACAGGATGAATCACTATCTACGTCTTATGAGGAGTTGTCATTGTTTGCACACAAACTTTTATTTTTACTATATTTCTTAAATTTGTGTTTCTTTTCATCATCAGAGTTCTGATCCTTTTTCTGGTGAGGACAATTAGATGAAAAATGACCTATCTTACCACAGTTAAAACATTTGAAAGGGATCTTGCCTTGATATTTTCTTGATCCTTTCTTTAACCTTCTCACAAATTTTTCCTCAATATCATCTAATTCTGAATCATTATTTTTGTCTGCTTTAAAAGATGCTTCTCTAGTAATGGATTTATCTTTCATAATTCTCATTTCATATGTAGTTAGAGTTCCTAGGAGTTGATCAATGGATAGAGTTTTAATATCATTTAGTTCTTCTATTGCAGAGACTTTTGGATTAAATTTACCAAGCAGAGATCTTAAAATCTTTCGAACTAAAAAAGATTCTTCAATTTTCTCACCAAGACCCTTCATGGCATTCACAAGCTCTTCAACTCTTAAAAAATACTTGTTGACTGTTTCATCTTCATTCATCTTTAGTTGTTCAAATTTCAATCTATATGTTTGAATTTTGGCATCTTTTACTTTCTCATTTCCTTCATAACTATTAATAAGTTTATCCCACATTTCTTTGGCAGTTTGAAGATGCATCACCTTTACAAACTCAGCTTCTACAAGTCCATTCCAGATAGCATTCATTCCCTTAGTATTAAAGATAAATTATAACTTATCATCCTTGGAAGCTAGCACAATAGTCTTTATGTATCTAGTCTCTACTACATCCCAAACATCAACACCTAAGGCCATTAAGTATGTTCTCATTCTAATCTTTCAGAAGGAAAAAATTGTTTCATCAAAGACAGGAGTCTTATTGGTTGAAGTCCCTTCATGAATTGTCATGTTTAAGCTTATAGATCTACCTTTAAATAAAGGAACTGGATCTGATGCCAATTGTTGAAAATACTAAGACAACTAAGA
>JZKD02S0070310.1:8959-25446 GCA_000966675.3 Picea glauca
TGTTGTATATACATGTGCATTTTCCTTCATGTCCAAATAACTTCATCAATCTTGTGGTCCAAAACCCATGACTAGGGTTGACATCAATGACAACAACCAATCTTCCAACACATACCATGGAATTCATAGAGAAAAAATAGTTCCAGGAACAGCACAAGAAAATGGTGTGTCAAAAAGGATGAACATGACAATCATGGAATGTGCAAGGAGTATAAGATTGCATGTTGGGTTTCCCTAAGTGTCCTTTTAAGGGATAGGATATTAGAATTTTCAATTTAGTCAACTATCTCAATCCTCTCTTTCATAGCTCCATTGTCTTATGCTCGTCGATACCTTTCCAACGATGGAAATTTTTCTCAAAACTGAGCTCTAGAATGAAATTTATTACCTTTAGAAGTTTTTAGGTTTTCAACCTCTATACCAGAGACACGTGGCATCCACGTGACACCTCATCACACTTTTCATCTAACATTATGATATCATAGCATCGATGTGGTTCCTATATAACCTACCACGGGGAAATTCTGATCCATGCAGGCATGTTGTTGTCATCGATCATAATTTCTTCCAATACGTTCATCACTTACATTCGACAGATATGGTATCGAAGAACATTCCCTTTTGATACCATATGTTCAGAGTTAGAATGACTTGAGAAGTTTCACTGCCCCAAAACCAAGGTATCGAGGAATATTCCCCTCTCCTCAATGGACGACATAGGTGCACGTCATGGTTTCCTGACTGGCGATTGAGATATATTTAGGGTCTAAGTTTCTCCATCCTTGTCCGAATACGCTTAACTCATCAATCGATGGATGAATGACATCTGTCTCCCTAAAATCACTCTGGATACCCCACTAGCATGCCATGTCAGTCATGATGTTGACTTAGTCAGGACTCATGGCAGATCGATGGCTACCGTGCCATCTCTCCATTCACCGACCTACGTTTGAGATCTTCCCCCTATCCGAATCATGTTTCCAAGCCATTGGAGGAGTACTCTGAACCCTTCAATTTCATACTCTGAAAAATAGTCAACTCTGATATGGCTAGACTCACATTCAATCCAATCGGCTAATCGATTGTCAACACACATCTTCACCCTGGCGCTCCCTGTCAGCACTCACTCTCCCTTCCTCTCATCTTACTAAGTGGGACCCACTATGATCAATGATTGAGAGTTTATCTCACTTTCTTCTCGATCAATGATCTACGCTGACTTTGTCAGTGTTTCATGGAAACCTGCACAGGAGATCTAGTTAAAGCAAGTACAAACAAAGCTTATCAAGAAAGGAAGAGAGATTCAATATGGAAGAATGAGAAAATATATTCACACTAATCCAATGAGTTGATGATTGATACATAGATCATGATCAATGTGATACAATGAATGAGTGGAATACACTCATATATAGGGAAAAAATTCCATAATTAAGAAAATCAATCAAGTAGTTAACTTTCCTTAGGAATGAATGCATAGAAAATCTAAAATAGAAAGTCTAAAATAGAACTAGTCAGTTAACTCCCACTGAACTAATGTGTCAAAAATTGAAATTTCTCCAACACCCCCCCTGAACATCACTATGGAGTAAAAAATAAGTCCCATCTACTAGGCCATTTTAGGTACTCATGTATAATGCAACTAATGAACACTAAATAAAAGTGAGGAAAGAGGGGAAACCACGTGGGAACAAAACCCCACCTCAAAAGATAATGTATCAAAAGAATAAAATAGAAGTTGCTAGACAACTATGTTCTTCACTGCAAAATGATCCCACAAATTCTGAAACTTTTTATCATTGAAAGTCTTCATGAAGATGTAGAAATATTTATGGATCTGATGAATTCCTTTGGCAACTTGTTGGGCCTTGTACCTCTTGATCCTGTGGACCCATATGTACCTCAAAATATTCCTTTCAGGTGGAAGTGGAACCAGATTCCAAGTCTGGTTCTATAGGACTGAGTCATGCTCCTCCTACATGGCTTCTTCCCATAATGGATTTCCCACAACCTTATTGTAGGTATGCAGATCAATAGATTGAACTATATACCAATGCATGGGAATCACAGGTTCTGAGACTGAAAATACATGAGAAGACTCCTCATGTTGAGATCGAGTCCTCCTCAAATCCAATGGATTACCTGTAAGGTTTCCTATTGCCTCAAGTGTGGTTTGTGCCTTCTTGGGCATCTGCTGAAGCTTCGGCATTGGCTTCTTATCTGGCTGTACTACCTGCTTATTCCATGTACAAAATCTGAGTGTATGGAATCATCTTTGATGTCTAAAACTGATGGAAGAACAAGAGTATATGCATGTTACACTAGAGGTGCATGCAAATTACTCTCCTTATGTGTAAGTAGAATAGATGAGTCATCATTAGAAAACTTAGTTAATTTATACAACCTTGACTTGTGATCCACCTCACCAATTGAAATAATGGAATTGTCATGCATGTCAATTACTGAAACTGAATCTGATGTAAATTCAACCTTTTTACCCTTCTAAGTGATCTAATAAACCGAGAGAAGATTCATAGAAAGCCTCAAAACACGTAGAACATTCTCAAAACTTCCATTATGGAGTTCCACTCTCCCTTCCCCTGCTACTTCTACTAGAGTATCATCACCCATGAGAATAGGGGGTCTTGAGGATGGACTTAAGGAAGATAAAACTTCCTCTTTCACTACCATATGATGGGATGCACCAGAATCTATAATCCATGAATCAGATGACGAATTAATTGCAACCAGAGCATGATGATTACCTTTCTTAGGAGTGAGATATTCTTCCTTCCCCTTCTTGACTCCCTCTGGAATGAAGTTTCCAAGGTTGTTCTGTTGAAGTTCCTGTGCCATAAGATCAATATGTTTCTTCATGCTTGCATATTCTTCATGATTCGATTTATTGCAGTAAGTGCACTACTTTCCCTTCTTCTTCTTCTTGGAATCTGAAGAGTCTTTAGAACATAAAGAATCATTAAAGGGCTTGGAATATCCCTCCTTCCTGTTCTGTTTGGATGACCCTTTTCCATCATGCATGGTGGGTGCATGTGCTTTGTGATATTTCATGAGGCCCATCTATATGAATTTTGTCTACTCTTGTGTAAGAGACTCAATGAACTAAGCCAGTGTATGCATTTTCCAATTTGTTCCAAAAAGACATATGCCAGAATGGAAATTGGAGACATATAAAATGTATTCTGGTCCTAGCTTGGCCAAGATTGTTAGAATAAGTTATTTCTCTTATGTAGAATTCTCAATAACACATTTACCCAAGCTCAAAATCAAAGATTTAAATTTAGTAAAGAAATCATGTATATTATCAAAACTTTTAGGGTCTAAGGTATTCAACTCTACCTCAAGCATATGACCTCGCATCTCATCCTGCTTTCCAAAGAGTCCTTCTAGGGTGGTCCAGATCTCATTTGGAGTCTTGCATGCAACAACATGAAACCATAAATCAATGGATATTATCTCAAGAAGTATTCTTGTGGCCTCATCCTTACGCTTCACCCGTATCATCTTCTCAATTGCTGATATAGGTTCTGTTTCTGTCGCCATCGTCAAATTATATAGTCTTTTTCTTTTGAGTTGGAATGTCGCCTTAAGCCTCTAATCAAAATAATTGTATGGTGTGAGGATTACCACCAAGTTTGATTTTATAATAGTTGTCATATCCATCTCTCCCACTGTTTCTAATAACCCCTAAAAATTTACTCTCAATCTGCAAGTGAAAAATTAAGAAATCACGACAGAAAGGGCACTTTAAGTGAAAATTCGTATCAGTTTCAAGAGATGATATTCCGGCTTACTTTATGAGAAAAAAGTGAGGAATCTCATCAAACGGTTGAAAAATCACTTCCAAAATGGGTCGATTTACTTTCCTTTCGAGCCGTTTCCCCAAAAACTTAATATTTTGGGAGCAATCACTGCTGAAAGTTACGACCATGGATGCGTATCAGTTTTAGGAGGCTATCTTACAACTTACTTTCTGAGCAAACGGTGAATAAGAGTGCCAAACGGTTGAAAACCCACTTCCAAAATGGGTCGATTTACTTCCTAAATAGGCCGTTTCCTCAAAAACATAATATTTTGGGAGGAATAACTGCTGAAATGTATGACCACGGATTTAGCTCGTCGAAACTCTAACTTTTTCTTATTCTTTGGCTTGTCTGGCTTGCTCCAAGCAACATAGCTCTGATACCATGTTAGTGTTTGATGGAAACCTACATAGGAGATCTAGCTAAAGAAAGTACAAACAAAGCTTATTAATAAAGGAAGAGAGATTCAATATGGAAGAATGAGAAAATATATTCACACTACTCCAATGAGCTAATGATTGATACATAGATCATGATCAATGTGATACAATGAATGAGTGGAATACACTCATATGTAGGGAAAAACATTCCATAATTAAGAAAAGCAATCAAGCAATTATCTTTCCTTAGGAATGAATGCATGCACAATAGTGATGGTAAAAATAGAAAGTCTAAAATATAACTAATCAGTTAACTCTCACTGAACTAGTGTGTTGAAAATAGAAATTTCTCCAATAGGCTTGACTTCAAAGTCTCTCCTTTGATGTTATTATCATGGCACATGAGATTTCCTTATGAAAACTCCACTTCGAATGGTTTGTTTTGGAGTCTCTCGTTCGGGGTCTTTCCCAACATATTTGGGGAATCTCTCTGATGCCTTAACTCTGAACAACCCACCGATCAATGGTCATGATCTCTTTGCAGATTTTAACCTTGTACAATATTTTATGGAAATATATTTTCAATAAAAGAAAATAAAATATAGAATGGAAAATACACACATTACATAGATATTTTTCCCCTGGAAACCCAAATCGGGAAACCAACATATTCTATATTCCTTCATAGTGATACATTGTTTATAATACAATATACATATAAGAGCTAGTGACATCCAAAAACCTAACCCAATGACCTGGATTAGTCAACAACCCTAATTGCTTAACTAGAAATAGAAAATCATCGGAAAAAACCATGTGTTGAAAAACTGCCCAACAATGGAAATGAAAATCGAGGCGACACAAAAAATGAGGCAAAAATGTGACATGTTTCCCAAAGCAACGTGTGACCCCCCTTCAAACCTCCTTGCATGCCCTATACAACATAGAAAACACTAGAACTATTCGTGTAAAGAATATAACACATACCCAACACTCTTTAGATCAACAATTGTTGTTCCCCGTTGACTAACACAGGGATTGAATGAGTCATAACTGTCCATTCTAAGGACTTAGCCATTTTTCAAGTTTTGCAAGACTTGGATTATGACTTTAGAAAACTCGAGATGATTCTAAAACCATTACAAACTGTCAAACTCAAGGTTAAATCCTCACATGATTAGTAGGCTCTCCACATAGGGAAAATATAGAGTATTTGATTAGGTAATAATTCACCCTTAGTCATTTTCTTGATTTAACAGGGTAATAATAAACATCATAACATAGCTCATCTTACTGATTTCAAAATCATAAGTTAAGTATACATACTTTTTCTTAGATTCAAACATTCATAAAAGTTATCATACAATTTTTCCATCCATGAGCATTCATATAACTTCATTCATTGTTAGTTTCACTACAGATGAACACTTATCTGATAAATAAATAATCCAATCGAACTGATTGAGAGAGGAATTCTTTCCTCCCAACCTTAGGTCTTTCTATAGAGTCACTTTCTATAACACACCATACCCATGCCAAGCCATGATATCACTAGGGAAATTGACTCAACAGGGTTCTGAGTCTGTGAAGATCCAAGAAGGTTACTCTCTTTCTTCCTATGATACAACAGAAGTTGCCACCTACCACTGAGATTCGGGTCTCTACAGGTTTATCATGTGGTTTCTCAGTTGTATTTCCTCTACACAAGGGAGTCCCTTCTTTTCTTAATAGTCCCTAAGTGACCTCCCCTTACTAGTTCCAATTTCTATCCAATAAGTACCAAGATGCAACCCACTATTTCTTCAGTTCAGGAATCCAAGTGTTCTCTGTTGAGGGTGATCATCAACAAGTTAGACAATCTTCCTATTTTCTTCCAGAAATCTATTCTTTTCTTTCTCAATCAACCCATCTGAACTTTTGCGCTCTGTTACTCACCTCTAAGCCTTTTTTTCTATTGCAAGGTCTCATTTATGTCTTTGAGTGAAATCTATATTGTGGGGCTCTTCTGCTATCAGATTACTCTCTTTATGTGTGTGTGATTACCATTCTTTATCATCTTGCTCATGTTTCATTTTTCCACCCCTAGTTTTCTTCTCCATCCCCTTGGGATCTCTTCAACGTCTTGCAGACACAATCTAGTGTGCTGGTAGGTGAGGTCATTATGTTTGCAAGTGTATATTAGCTTGTTGTACAAGCTTCCTATTTTCTTCACTGATGTATCTCAACTCCAATTCACTCAACCATTCCATCAATCCTTCTACCTCATCAATTTCCTCTGGTGTATCATGGCCATTACTTATCAAGGTCGTTCCCTCTCAGTCAACATTTTGGTGTTTATATTAAACCAAAACACAATTACATGCCTCATGGAATGCATTATGTTCTCTAATAGTAGGTGGTAAAGCAAGCCTATATTCTATTGATCCTATTCATTTTAGGATTTCAAATGGTCCAAAATATTGGGTATCCAAATTAGCACACATCCCCATTTTTAGGGAACTCCTCTTGGGTTTCACCCGGAGATACACATGGTATCCTACTTTAAACTCTCTAGGGTTCTCTTGATATCAACATAACTCTTCTATCTATCCCAGGAAAGTTTTAGGTTCTTCCTTATCTGAACTATGGCTTGCTCCATTTCCTTCAATAATTCAGGTCCAAGTGTAACTTTGTCTAGTGGGATATCCAAACTAATCATAACTCTGCACTTCCTGCCATACAGGGCTCCAAATGGGCTCCTCTTCAATGATTCTTGATAACCATTTTTGTATGCGAATTCTATCAAAAGGAAGATATTTTTCCCACTTCTTGGGTCTATGCATAACATGAATTCATAGCATATCTTCTATCATTCTATTCACCCTTTTGGTATGACCATCTATTTGAGTATGGTAGGCCATGCTAAACACCAACTATGTTTCTAAACTTGCAAATAATCTTTTCTAGAAATTTGAGGTGAACTTAACATCTCTATCTGAGATTATGGTTTTAGGAAAACTATGCAATCTGAATATCTCTTTCATGAAAAAATTGGCAATGTCTATGGATTTAAAAGTAGAATTTATGGGAATAAAATAAACTTCCTTTCTAAATGTATCAACTACAACCATGATTGCATCATGTTATTTTACTGTCTTTGGTAACCCTATGATAAAATCCATGGAAATCACTTCCCAACTCCATTCTGGTATCTGTATGGGTTACAATAGTCCAACAGGGCGTCGGTGCTCAAATTTCACCTGTTGGAACGCTAAACATTTTGAAATATAATGAGAAATGTCTTGCTTCATCCCATGCCAATAATGTAGTTGACTAACTACTGTCACCATTTTCTGGTAACCCGGGGTGACCTTATGTCCTACGTAAGGTCTCCTATGGAACTCATCCATAATCAAACTCCTGACACACATCTTCACCCTAACACTCCCATTCAGTGATCACTCTCCTTTCCTCTCATCTTACTAAATGAGACCCACTTGATCAACGAATAAGATTTTATCTCACCTGCTTCTTGATCAACGACCTACGCTATCTTGACTTGGGAGTCTCTCCTTCGGGGTTATTCTAATGGCACATGAGATTTCCTTCCGAAAAATCGACTCCAGATGGTTCATTTTAGAATCTATCGTTATGGGTCTTTCCTAACATGTTTTGGGAATCTCTCCAACACCTTAACTCTGAAAAACCCACTGATCAATGGTCACAATCTCTTTAGATCAATCATTGTTATTATCCACTGACTAAGAAAAGGATTGAAAGTCATAACTGTCTGTTCTAAGGACTTAGGAATTTTTCAAGTTCTACAAGACTTCCATTCTGACTTTCGAAAACTTGAGATGATTCTATGAACATTACAAACTGTCAAAGTTAAGGTTAAATCCTCACATGATTAGCAGGATATCTACATAGGGAAAATATAGAGTATTCAATTAGGTAGCAGTTCACCCTTAGTCATTTTCATGATTTAAACATGGTAATAATAAACATCGTAACATAGATAATCTTACTGTATTGAAAATCATAAGTAAAGTACACTGAATTTTTATTATATTCAAACATTCATACAATTTATCATACAATTGTTCCATCCATGAGAATTCATATAACTTCATTCACAATTAGTTTCAATACATATGAACACTTATTTGATAAAGAAATAATCCAATCCAATAGACTAAGAGAGGACTCCTTTCCTCCCAACCTTAGGCCTTGATGTAGAGTCACTTCCTATAGCACACTAGCCCCATGCCAAGCCATGATACCACTAATGAAATTGACTTAGAAAGGTTCCGAGTCTACGATGATACATAGAGGTTACTCTCCTTCCTCCTCTAATAGAACATAAGTTTCCACCTCCCACTGAGATTTGGATCTCTACAAGTTTATCAGGTGGTTTCTCAACTGGATTTCCTCTACATAAGGGAGTCACTTATCTTCTCAACAATCCCTCAAAAACCTCCCCTTATTAGTGCTAGTTTCTATCCAGTAAGCACCAAGCTGCAACCCACCGTTGCTCTAGTTCGGGAATCGAGGTCTTCTCTGTTCAGGGTGATCATCAACAAATCATACAAGCTTCCTATTTTTTTTCTATAAACATATTATTTTCTTTCTCAATCAACCAATCCATTAATTTTCACTTTGTTTCTCACCTCTGATCCTTTTCTACTATTACAGGGTCTCCTTTATGTCTTTGGTTGCAATATTTATTGCGAGGCTCTTCTCTTATCATATTACTCTCTTTGTGTGTGTGTGTGTGTGTGAGATTATCATTCTCTATCATCCTGCTCATGTTTCATTTTTCCTCCCCATGATCTTTTTCTCCATCCCCTTAGTATCTCTGCAGCATCCTGCAGACGTAAAATGCAGTCTTTTCTTCAAAATATGAAGGGGCAGGTTCCGTGGTACATTCCCCCATTAATTATTCAATTGTCCCTTCTCTCTTTGTATGGGCCAATTGTTTCAATCATTACTACTCAACCACCTCTATGACCTTCTCTTAATGGTCACATGGTCTCCTTCATCAATCTGGTGTGTTGGTAGGTGAAGTCATTATGTTTGCAAGCATAGATTAGCTTGTTATGCAAGCTTCTTATTTTCTTCATTGATGTATCTCAACCAACCATTTCATCAGTCCTTCTACCTCATCAATTTACTCTATTGTAGCATGGCCAAAACTTATCAAGGTTGTTGCCTCTCAGTCTATAGTTTGGTGTTACATATGGGAAGATGTTGTAGATACTGTTGTTTACTTAATAAACCTAGGACATTCAATTTATTTGGATGGTGGATTTCCAGAGGAGACATGGATAGGTAAAGAGGTAAACTATTCATTTCTGAAGACTTTCAGTTGTGAAGCATTTCTCCATATACATAAATAAAATAGAACAAAGATTGAAGAAAAATCCAATAAGTGTACCTTTATTGGATATGGTGTTAATGGTTTTGGTTATTTCTTATGGTATTATGAAAATCAAAAAATAATTAGTAGTAGAGATGACATATTCACTGAGAAGTCCATGTACAAATATTAGTTGTAGGGAAGGAAACAGGAAGAAGAAAAACTATAATACACAATGCTTGATGAGATCACTGAGAAAAAAACTTTGAAGGTACCAGAAAATAAAAATGTACAACAACAGGAGCAACAAGTACCTCAAACTCCTACAAGTGTTTTTAGAATATCTACCATGTTAATTAGACCCCCTGAGCGATAATCTCCTTCATTGTATTATTTAATTTTGATTGATTCTGGTGAACCAGAAAGTTATGAAGAGGCAATGCAGGTAGACACTAAAAAGAAGTGGGAGAAAGGCATGAAAGAGGAAATGGATTCCTTGGTAAATAAACAGACTTGGGACTTGGTTCAATTTCCTATAATAAATATAGAATTGCAACATAAATGAGTTTACAAGTTGAAGGAAGAATATGGATAAAAAAATAGGTACAAGTCTAGACTTGTTGTAAAGGGGTTTGCACAGAAGAAAGGTATAGATTTTGATGAAATATTTTCTCCTGTTGTTAAAATGACTTCGATTAGGACCATTTTAAGTCTTGTGGTAGTAGAAGATTTGCATCTTGAACAATTATATGTAAGAACATCTTTTCTCTATGGGGATTTGGATGAAGATATTTATATGCAACATCCACAAGGGTATGAGGTCAAAGGGAAGGAGAATTTGGTATGCCGATTGAATAAGAGATATTATGGCCTAAAGAAATCTCCAAGGCAGTGGTATTTGAAGTTTTATAGGTTTATGGAAGAACAATTTTATAGTAGATGTCATTCAGATCACTGTGTTTATTTTAAGAGGATAGAAAATGGAAGCTACTTTATCTTGCTATTGTGTGTAGATGGAATGCTTGTTGCAAGGTATAACATGTAGGATATCAATTTTCTCAAGAAGAAATTAGCTAATTCATTTGCAATGAAGAATTTGGGTGATGCAAAGAAAATAATTGGTATGAGAATAAAAAGAGATAGGAAAAATCACAAATTGACATTGTCTTAAGGTGAGTACATAGAGAAGGTGTTGGAGAGGTTTATAACGTAGAATGAAAAACCAGTTAGTACACCTTTGGCCAACAATTTCAAATTAACCAAGGAAATGTGTCCCAAGACACAAGAGAAGATAGAATACATGTCTAGAGTCCCTTATTCATCAACAATTGGTAGCTTGATGTATGTGATGGTGTGCACAAGACTAGATATTTCACATGCAGTGGGAGTTGTGAGAAGATATATGAAAAAACAATGTAAAGAATATTGGGAGGAAGTAAAGTGGATTGCCAGGTATTTCAGAGGTACTAGTACTCGTGTAGTATGTTTTGGAGGTTCATACATTGGTCTATAGGGATATGTTGATTCAGATATGGAAGGTGATAAATATAGTAGGAGGAGAACTACAAGGTATGTTTTTATTGTAGGTGGAACAACAATAAGTTGGATTTAGAAACTACAAATGTTTTTGAACTTTCAACAATGGAAGCAGAGTATGTTGCTGCTACAGAGGCTAGAAGCGAGATGATTTGGTTGCAGAGTTTTATGGAGGAATTGGGAAAGAAAAAAGAGAACAACAAGTTGTACTGTGATATCCAGAGTGCCATTCATCTTGCAAACAACTCAACCTTCCATTCTAATACTAAGCATATACATCTCAGGTACCATTTCATATGGTCTATTTTGGAAGATGGACAATTAAAGTTGGAAAAGATACATACTAGCAAGAATCTTGCATACATGCTAACAAAGGTAGTAACCAGGGAGAAACTGAGTTCCTGGTTAGTTTTAGTTGGTCTTCAAGCATGAAGGTGAATATAAGAAATTTTCCAGGTCCAAGATGGATCATAATCCAATAGGTACAACAGTAGTGGAGTTGTTTTGATCAGTCTCCAAGTGGGATATTGTTGGTTGTGGAGCCTGATTATCTTCCTAATTCATATGCAGTTCAAAGAAACTATAGGATACACAATTATTCCACCCCCCCGGCCTTGAGGGGGCCAATTTTTTTCCTTTATGCAATTTAAATATTGTAATTTTGTAGTCAATATGAACCGTTCATTATAATTTCACATATTTGACCATAAAATTTATGTTAGGTATTTTTTCCCTAGAAAGAAAGCCTCTTTTATGTATGAGGGAATTGTATTTTGGTGGTAGAAGTGTGTGATTATTGTATTTATGAGAGGGGATACCGTGATAGATAGAAGAGGAAGTTACACCATATGTTTTGTAGGTTGTATCCCTTCATTGGTTGGATAATAAAAAGGAAGGACCTGCCAATTTCTCTGGTGGACATAGCCCACATTGGGTGAACCACATATATCTGTGTCTCTACTGTATTATGTATCTTCTATGTTTTATTTCCATATATGTTTTATTTTACTACTCTACGATCCTATTTTTCTAACAACACTCAGGTCTGGGAGCCTGATCTTATAATATTGACACACATTTTTGTACTTAATGAATATTAAAGTAATATATATATATATATATATATATATATATATATATATATATATATATATATATATATATATATCTCCTTTCTTTAATATACTTATGTTTTTATGTGTAAAATTTGATATATTTTATATACATTTATGTGTGTGTTCTATAATACCTATCTTCTATGTTTTATTTCCATATATGTTTTATTTTACTACTCTACGATCCTATTTTTCTAACAGCACTCAGGTCTGGGAGCCTGATTTTATAATATTGACCCACATCTTTGTACTTAATGAATATTAAAGTAATATATATATCTCCTTTCCTTAATATACTTATGTTGTTATGTGGAAAAATTGAAATATTTTATATACATTTATGTGTGTGTTGGAACACACCCAACCCCCTAATCTCACTTAGGCTGGTGGGATGTTCAATTTTTTCTCCTCAGTCCTCGGGGAAGTACTCAGTTTTCTTTCCATGGTCTTAGTTAATCAATGGTTAAGTGATGAATTCTCTTATCATAATATATCTCGTATAAAATATCACCTATTCAACCCAATTTCCAATGAAATCCTTATGCAGATCTCATTGTAGTGACTAGGGACCCATAAAACCTCATTCAAATGATTATAACTAATTCACATCACCAGATCAATGGTCTAGATCAACTCATACCTTCTCTCATCATAATAAAAAGGTTACATACCTAAGCCTTCATCCTGACAATTCCCATTGTGATGGGCCGCTCCTTTTGGAATTCAATGACTCTTAGAATCACAGACCAATGACCCCAATTTCCTCGGTCCTACAACGCACACAATCATTATCAACCATCTCTCCATTTACTCGTTAGGTGATCATTGGAACCCACGATGATCATACAACTAAGGTATAAATGTCTCCCTTCTTAGATCAACGATCCTCCTTCACTCTTGAAGCCCCTCCCATCGGAGTCCACCCACCCTGATGCCATGAACTTATCCAACCATTTCACTATGATAATTTATGGTATGAAGGATTTGAAAATACTCATTTTCCTCATCTGATAGTCAGGGTTTACTTGAAGGAGACATCAATTCAGCAGATACGGTTCTACCTCCAACCTCATGGGTCACACTTTAAAAGATATGACATATGAGATCTTAAGGGACACCTCTTGATAGATCAACGGTCCTTAGACTCTCATATCATTGGACTCTTCTCTCAATCCCTCCATCTAGACCTCTGATAGTCCTCCTTCGGACAAACCCGTATATGACATCAACAGTCACAATATTACTTTCTATTCCTCCGATAGATCAATGACCATCATTGAATCGAAGTTCCTTCCATATGAGTCCCAATAAAACCTCATACCTAGCCATTCCGACTACCACATGCTCCAAACAATGGTCTATCTTTGCTCGCTATGCCAAATATATGGATGCGAACCACCCCAATCAATAGGACTTAACTGTTTCAGGGTTTCTTCTAGGCCATCACTAAGGCTCTTACGGATCTCCTTGGATTTATTACTCACTCTGAAATTGACTAAGGTAGCTCCTCTTTAGGACTTGGGTGAATATTTCCATATCCTACAAACTTTCCATTTAAAGGAAGGAGGTTTCCATAGGGCTCAAGGCTCTTTAAATACTCATAAAACTCTCCTCAGTTTCAAGGTACTCCTATCAATTATGGGTGAATATTTTATTCATATATTGCAATATTTCCACTAAAAAAATTTCAATCCCCTCAAGATTATACCCATTATTGAAATCAAACCCCTAGTGAAGTTTTATGTCCTACAAGCCTTCGATTCCAAGGACTTGCAGTACTCATAGGGATACACCCTACTCTTGCACAACTTGTTGGGTTACAAAATTCTATTAGGTTAATAGTGAAAACAAACATTCATAAACCATTTTACTCAAGAATTCAACCATTCCTTCCATACACTTACATTTATTATTTAAAACCTGAAAATAAAACATTTTCATCATTGAGAATACATCAAACATGTCAAGTTAAATACTTATATGTTCAGTGAAATGTCAATCAACCAACTGATTCAGAGAGAAATCCTTTCCTACCAACCTTAGGGTATGTTGAAGAGTTCCTTCCTACAACATGAAACCCCCATTAAAAATCATGATATCACAAGGGGATTGATTCAATCGAATTCCAAACTAAATGGTTCAGGAAGGCTACTCTCCTTGACTCCACTGACAACAGTAAAATTTTCCCTCTTCCCACTGAGCTTAGGACCTCCATGGGTTTATCAGGAACCTTCCTAAATGGATTTCTTCTGCATGAGTCCCTTCTCTTCTATACAGTCCCTCAATGACCTCCCCTTATCAATGTCAGTTTCTTTCAATTCAGTTCCAAGACATATCCCACCATTTCTCTAGTATGGATCTAGGTCCTCTCTGTTCCAGGGTGACCATTATTCTCCTAGGAAAGATTCCTATTTTCTTCAATAAATATTCCTAACAAATCTGTCACTTAGAGAAAGTGCATGAGTCTCTTCCTCACCGCTTTGTTATACTATAAGTTTTCAACTCATCATGTTCTCGGTGGTTTCCTGTGAGAACCCATCCACAGTTCCTCTGGCTCCTGTAATTATCTGAGAACATTCCTTCTTACTCTCTCTAGTTGCCTTCTCTCCATCCCATCTTTGCACATCATGTTTTGTTTTTCCACCTTTGTCCTATTCTTCCACTGAATTCTTGGGATTCCCATGGCTACTTTCAAAAGCAACCTCTAACCAGTGATCAAAATTCGAAGGGGAAATATAAGGGTTTCCTTCTATTAGGTTCATAACTGACCCTTGTCCTTTCAAGAAATCATATCTGTTAGTAGTAATAACCACTTCAACCGCCAATTCTGTCACCCATAATTGATCATGTGGCTCCATGTAGGTTCATGCATGCTGGTAGGTGTGTATTTATGTATTGCAAGTATATGCTATATTGCTAAGAAAACTTTCTATTTTATTCATTGAAACATCTCAGTTCCATTGCACCAATCCACTTCATCAATTCCATTCTCTTATATCATGGCCAATACTCAAGCCTTTCCATCTTAGTTAGTTTTCTAGTGTTTTCTATTAATCAATAGTATAATTACATGCTTCATAATCGTATTATATAAAGTCTTAGCATAATTACAATCTTGGGGGAAAACATGGTGTTACATTTCCTTGCCCCTTAAAGAAACACCATCCTCATTGTTTAAAAAACCATATATATACAATTATGCAGAAAAACAAATGGGTATGCCACTCTCATGGCATCCTCCAGTTCCCAAGTAGCCTCATTTGATCCAAAGTGCTTCCACTGCACCTTGAACTGCATGATGGATCGGTTCCAAAACATTGTTTCTCTCCTTTACAGGATGCATTAAGGTTCGGGTTGGAATTATCCCTTTGGTTCCACCTGTATCACAATCCAATCAATAACATGATTATAATCATGAACATATTTATTTAATAAATATACACATAACACATTGTGAGATATAACAATAGGTGGTAAGGAAATTCTATATGCTACTAGTCCCACTCTTTCCATGATTTCAAACAGTCCACAATGGCGAGGTGATAACTTAGCATATGTCCCTATCCTTAGGGAAATCCTCTTAGGTTTCACCTTGAGATACACATGATCTCCCACCTTAAAATATTTGTGAGTTCTCTTGCCGTTTGCATAAATCTTGTTTCTATCTAGGGCTATTTTCAAATTCTATCCTATTATGATCATACGATGTTCCATTTCCTTCAAAAATTATGTTCCAAGTGTGATATTTTCCACCAGATTGTACCAACTAATTGGAACTCTACACTTTCTACCATATAGAAACTCAAATGGGCTCATCTTCAATGATTCATGATAACCATTGTGTTGATGGGCGAAATTGACCGTCCATCAACTGGGAGAGTGGAACCGGTCTGGGGTTGTCTAATAACCCAAGCCGTTTGGAATGAACCACCCTGACGGGTTTAGCGGCTCCGTTAGCCGATCTAAGGTTCTATGAAAACCAAAGAAAAAACTAATCTAAACTAACTAATCTAACTAAAACTAAATAAAACAAACTAAACTAACTATCAATAAATAAAACGAACTAATCTAACTAATCTAATTAAAACTAACTATTAAACAAACTAAACTAACTAACAATAAATAAAATGAACTAATCTAACTAATCTAATTAAAACTAACTATTAAGAAAACTAACTAATATACTATTTCTATATATACAAACTACTAACTGAAATATAACTTATTCACAAAATGTACAATATTCACAAAATACAGATTTAAATAAAACCTGGAAAACTCATTTGCTTTCTGCCCT
>JZKD02S0070376.1:8064-18105 GCA_000966675.3 Picea glauca
TTGGCTAGGTTTTGGTTCTAGGGGTTAGGAGTGGCTATCCCCCTAGGGTTTAAAACCTGGTTCTCTTGATCTTGTGTTAGAAGCTCTTGAAGAAAAAGGACAACACCTAAGGTCTATGAGGGGATAGACTCTAGGGTTTTCTCTCTCTTAGAAGCTTGACCTAGGCTTATGAAGAGATAAGCCTAGGACAAACCTTCAAGTCTTATTTTTCCCTTGGCCTCCATTAAAGTGATACATTGACTCCATTTCCCAATGAAAAGACACTAACCTTCAGACCTCTAGATACTTTCTTAATACTCTAATCTAACCACACTCATTTTTCTTGGACTTCACTCTCCACATTGAGCTTCCTTGCCCTAATTCCTAACAATCTTAATCCAGGGAAACCCCCTTGAGCTGGAGGAGAGATGGCCTGAAGTGAAAGAGGGTTGGTGAGGTGACAATTGTCTTCCCTCTTAGTTGCACATGATTGCACTTGAGCTTTCATAATTTGGCTCAATAAGTGCAATTTTGTGCAATAACAATCCCCATAGTAAAATCTATTGTGATTCACTAATGAAATCTTCTTTTTTTAAGTTTTAATATAATGAATATATCTATTTTATTTTTTTAAATCTATTTATAGTTATCATATTATCTTTATATTTGGTATCAATATAACTACTATTGATTACACCAAAAGAGGTGAGGAAATATACAATTCAACAAGGATATGTATTTGTTTTCATGAGTATAACATTTTTATTGACATAGAAGTGACCAAACAGAAACATAAATCCATGTTAATTTCAAATCTAACATTGAAAATTTAATATCTCAAATTTTTATATTAATCTAAATACTTAGTATATTCTAAATTAGACTAGATCATTATATTGTTCTTAAGAAAAAACAAAATTGAATAATAAAAATAATAATAATGTAATTTAAAGTTATAGTTTGGTCATACTTTAAAAAATCGACATAAGAGATGATTCCTTTTGGAAAAAAAAGGAACTACCTTTGGTATAAGAACTTCATTACCTAGTATATATATGTATACATACCCTATCTACATAATGATTCAAACACACAATATTTAAGGAGGAAACACATGTTCTTAATGATGGAAAGTGAGGAGTCTTTCATTGTTGGATCCAATGGTGGAAAGCGAGGAGTTTTTCACCGTTGGGCAAGGTTCAATTCTCGTGAGGGATTTACTTGGAGCCATGGGGACACCTTGAGGTAGTGGTTGAACGTGTGGTTGCACCTAGAGATACCATATTAAATGGTATCGTGACTCGTGCACACATAAGTGGATCAAAGCCCACTCCCATGTCCTTCAAATTTAAGCCCAAAGGGGTTGGATCCAATGGTGGAAATCGAAGATTTTTTCACTGTTGGGCAAGGTTTGATTCTCGTGAGGGATTTACCTGGAGCCATGGGGACACCTTGAAGCCATGGGGACACCTTGAGGTAGTGTTCAAATGTGTGGTTTCACCCAGAGATACCATATTAAATGGTATCGTGACCCGTGCACACATAAGTGGATCAAAGCCCACCCCCATGTCCTTCAAATTTTAAGACCTACCCTAATGAGATTCAAAAATGTATGAATAAGGAGGATTAACATTCCTTTCATCAAAAAAATCCAGAAAATCTTCAAGAGAAACTACAAGTTAGGGTTTTGACATTCGTGGCCATAACAGAGGACATCATGAGCACCAAAGGGGGGGGTAAGGGTACCCCCTCATACAAACAGGTAGTGGTAGAGAAAGGGAAAGGGCCAAGGGGTGTATTTTTCAAGGCACCAATGACAGGCACCTCGGGTTCAAACCCATAAAAAGGTCAGGAAAGGAACCAGGGCAAAAGTGAGTGCATGGAAGAAGAAGCCAGAGAAACTCAGAGTGAGATGCAAGACATAGCGAAGACCAACCGGGCAGAAGGGCGCAACCCATGCAAACCAAAAACAACAATGATACCCAAGGTGATACTGGAGGATCCACAAACACAACTCTACAGGGATCAGAACAAGGCACATGTGCTAATCTGCAAGTTTATGGGCTTGTGGCCCAATGAAAGAACGTTGTGCAACTAGATCAAATATCACTGGAAGACAAATGGGGAAGTGGAGATCCATCTGGGCTCGAAAGGCTTCTTCACAACAGTTTTCATAAACCTGGAGGACATGGATAGAGTCTTTGAGGGAGGGCCATACTTCCATGCATCAGCAAGACTGTACATGTAGCCATGGAAGGAAAATTTCTCCCCAATAAAAGAAACTTTCAAAAAGGTGTCGGTCTGGCTGAGATTATATTCCCTACCTTTAGACTACTGGTTACGCTCTCTACTTTCGAAGCAACAGGAAACAAACTGGGGAAATATATAAAGACCGTAGAAGCCACCCTAAAAGGGAGATATACATCTTACGCAAGAATATGTATAGAGATGGATGTGTCAGGAGCACTCCCAGAAGCCATAAGCCTTGAATTCAGGGATGAGGAATGGATCCAAAACATCGATTATGAATAGATCCATTTCAAATGCAGAAGATGCCATGAAAATGGTCACCTAATCAGGGAATGTCCTCTTAATAAAAAATAGGAAGCAGAAAACCCCAAACCACAATAGGACAAGGATGGGTTTATAAAACCAAGCCCCAGAAGCAGAGCAAACAAAAAGAAGAGTAAATCCCCAGCAGGAAATAACCCAGAGGCCCTGAATAAAACGTAAGGATGTAACAAAACCAATAAAGGGGCAGAAGATGATAAGGATACGACAAAAACTCAGGAAGTCAAAGAACAAACAACAAACGATCCCACCGACCAACCAAGTAACCAGAAGGAACAGGGAAGTTGTGCAACCCCGATGGATGGAGGAATCAGAGACGACAACACCCCCAAGCAAGAAGCAGAGGGAGATGCGAAAATGACCCCAAGTGAAGTAGGCACAAAAGATCCTGAACTCAGAGACCTTGTGGAAAGGGAAGGGATAGATCTCACGAACATACTAGAGCAATGGAAAAGACAGGGAGTAGACAGTGTACCAACAGAAAAACTTGACCACATCCAGTACGTGTTCCTCCTAAGGGAGGAAGCCAAAGATAGAGGCCTAAAATGTACACACGGGGAGATTAGACACCTAGGAGTCAAAACTGGCGAGGGACAATCACAACTCTCACCCAAGCAAAAAATCAAATAGCGTAGCCCTACAAGAGTTTAGAGCGCTACTGATAAACTCAGGTAAGATCAAAAAACTCTTCCCCAACTCCACCCCACATGTTTAAATGAAGGTTATAACTTGGAATATAAGAGGCCTAAACAACCCAAGAAAGAAAAGAATCCTTAGAAATAGACTAAAACAGGAACAACCGGATCTCTATTTTATTCAAGAGACAAAATGTAATACAGACAGAATGGAAGCAATCAGTCAACAACAATGGCGCAAGTACAAGATGGTGGCTATCGGAGGCCACCAAATGGCAGGAGGTATCCTCACCCTGTGGAACCCACAAGTACTAAGCCTAATAGTAGCTGAAGTGACCAGGCATACCCTTACGGTCCGCATGGAAATCATTGGGAACACAGAGGTAATTCTATGCACTAATGTGTATGGCCCCAGGTGTTAGAGGAAAGGAGAAGAATGATAAGAGACCTAGAAGATATTAAAAACTGATCCAACAACCTCCAATGGATCCTAGTATGGGACTTCAACATCATCACGTCACTGGCGAAGAAAAAAGGAGGTACAAGAAGATTGGATAGAGATGCAGAAGAATTCTCCAAGTTCATAGACACAACGGAGATGGTAGATCTGAAAACTAATAATGGTCAGTTCACCTAAACGGATGAACCAACATCAGGTAGAAACAAGACTCAACAGATTCCTAGTGTCAGAGTCAATAATTATGCAGGGGCTAACCTTAGATTGCAACATCCTTACCTAGGGGGGGGTTGATCACTAGTCAGTGCAACTGGAAGCAGGCTTCCAGACCACACCAAAGAAAAAACCCTTCAGATTTGAGAAATTCTGGATTGAAAACCCGACATTTAAGGAAATAATCAAACAGTGGTGGTGGGAGGAGCAACCAGAGAAAGGTACAAGGATGTTCAAACTCTATAAGAAACTAGAACACATCAAATATAGGCTCAAGGAGTGGAACAAGGACACTTTTGGGAATATAAACCAAGAGAAAAACAACATTGAAGAAAAAATGAAAAAACTCCAGGAAACCTGCATTTCAGAGGGCTACACGGAGGGGCGAAGAAAGGAAGACATACAGATGACCCAGGAATGGGAAGCGTGATGCTAGCAAGAAGAAACTCTTTGGCGAAAAAAGCCCTAGATCAAATGGCTAAAGGAAGGAGAACAGAACACCAAGTTTTTTCATAGAACAACGATGGCCAGAAGAGCCCATAAAAAAATCCTGAAGATTAGGGACCAGGATGGAATAGAGAGAGAGTCACATAAGGACACCGAAACAACTCTGGAAAACCACTTCTACGGGATAGCCCAGGAACCCAACCAAGACAGAATAGAGGCCATACAAAGGATAATCCAGCATATCCCTCGCCTAGTCACTGAAGAAAAAAATAACAACCTAAAAAATCCCATTGCAGAGGAGGAAATTGACAAAGCACTCCAGAAAATGCCCAATGGAAAACCCCTAGGTCTAGATGGTTTCATAGTGGAGTTCTTCAAAGCCTGCTGGGAAGTTGTCAAACACGACGTATATAGGGTAGTGGAAGACTCTATAAGGTCAGCCTCCATTCTAAAAGGGCTAAATGCTACAATGATTACACTTATCCCCAAAGAAAATGAAGCCAAAAATCCTTATCGTTATAGCTCTATAGTGTTGTGCAATTTGGTTTATAAGATAATCTCCAAGGTTATAGAAAATAGATTGAAACCACTCTTACCCACATTGGTCTTACAAGAACAGGCAGGCTTCGTGGAAGGAAGACAAATAATGGACAATATCATCCATGCCCACGAGCTTATCCACACCCTGAAGCTTCAGAAGAGAGGAGGAATGATAATACAACTGGACCTAGCAAAATCTTATGAAAAAATTAGCTGGCACTATATGGTCAAGACCTTGGAATCCTTCAACTCCACCCAACACTGGATTAGTTGGATAGTCAGCCTAGTATCCACAACAAGCTACTCGCGACTAGTAATTGGAGCCCTTGCCAAACCTTTCTGGACCACTAGAGGCATCAGACAAGGAGACCCGATGTCCCCTTTCCTATTCATTCTAATGATGGAAGGTATCAGTCAAAGCATAAAAGGTGCAACTTCAACAGGGGAAATAAAAGGTATGAAACCCTTCAAAAATTTCCCTACTTCCACACAACAACAGTTCGTGGATGACACCTTACTTCATGGAATACCCACGATCAAGGAAGAAAAATCCTACAAACGAATCCTAGAAGAGTTTGGGGAAGCCTGGGGGGCAGAGATCAACCAGTCCAAATCTATGATCTTATTCTTTAATACCAACCCCGCAATCCAAATAAATTTGGCCAACATCTTGGGCTTTGAACGCAAAGAAATCCCAACCAAGTACTTGGGCATTCCCCTGATAGACAAAGCTTACAAATTGTCAACTTGGGAAGGAATAATCAACAAGTTACAAGAATGAGTAAAAAATTGGATGTACAGATCCCTCAACCTAGCCGGAAGACTTATCCTGACCAAGTCAGTTTTGCAAGCAATTCCAAACCTTTATGATGTCTGTTTTCCCAACCCCCAAGGGGATACTACAAAAAAATAAGAACCATACAAAGGGACTTCCTGTAGCGAGGAGAGGAAACAAAGAAAAAATGGGCATTGGTGGCTTGGGAGAAGGTTTGTAAACCAAAAAGAAAAGGAGGCATGGGGTTACACGACCCGCAAGTGACCAATGACGCCTATGGGGAAAAACTCTGGTGGCGTTGGGTCAAAGAAACTACTACGCCATGGGTCAACCTATGGAAAGAAAAGTATGCCCCGGACATATGCGACCAAGACAAAATCTGCTTCAGAGATAGTAGGGAAGGTTCTGCCATATTGAACCTAGCCTGGCGCAACAAGGCCTAGATCCAAATACACAGCTTTTGGGAAGTAAGAAATGGCAAAATAACCAGATTTTGGGAGGACGCCTAACAATAGGAACCTAGAATGGAGAAACCGGACTGGGAGGAACTCCAACAGGAGTTTATTGCGCAAGGTAAAACTAGAGTCTACCATTACTGGAAACAAGAAACAGATCGCAACAAATGGAGAATCCGGAACACTCTCACCCCACATAATAGAGACCAAACCGCAACAACAGTAAAAGAGGTGGAGGAGGAATTGAGGAGACAAAAAATTGCAGTCATGGACGGAAATGACCAGTTGAGATGGGGGCACAAAGACGGCGGGGAATTCAATCTCAAATAAGTCTGACACTATATAGCGGACCAGGACCAAGAAGACCCGACACATCAATGGGATAATCTTTGGAACAACCCACATTGGCCAAAAATAAAAATCTTTTAGTGGCTAATACTCCACAACCGAATTCTAATTTGGGAAAAACTAAGGAAAATAGGATTCATAGGTCCTTCCAAATGTCACCTATGTGAAGCAAAGGAGGAAACAACAAACCATCTCCTTGGAAAATGTACCTAAACAATAGAAATCTGGGACTGGGCGACAGGCACCTTCCGACAGTCCAATAGGATCAGAGATAATATATCCGCAACTATCAACATCTGGAAAGAGAACTACAGCGAAAATGAAGAGGTGAATCTCTGTTGGACCCTCATCCTAGGAATGATCATATGGACAATATGGAAGGAAAGGAACCGACGCATCTTCGGGAATCAAAACTGGATGGTAGGGAAGATCAAGGAAACAATAATCTCCATGACAAGAGAAATGGTACATAGCCACAACTATCAAACAGGAAGAGCACAACTCACAAACCAGGACTTCCGAATTCTAGAGATCTTTCAACTGAAATATGGACGCAACCCCAATCAGGTAAGACGGCCACTGCAATTACAAGTAGGTGAGCGCAACTGGAAATCACCACCAGAGGGCTCCCTCAAGTTGAATTTTGATGGGGCATCGAAAGGTAACCCAGGATGGACAGGAATGGGAGGAGTAATCCGGGACAGTAAAGGAAAAATCATCCAGCTGTACATTGGGAGTCTGGAAAACTCAACCAACAATGCTGTGGAATTTGGATCCCTAGAGATCGACCTCAAGATTCTACACCAGGAAGGGATGAACAAGGCCATAGTGGAAGGAGATTCCACACTGGTCATCAACACAGTAAGGAGACTCCAAAATGATACCAAAGTGGGAAAAATTTAGAGGCACTGGCGCTTGGCTCACTCCCTGCAAAACATTCAGGAGCACTTGCAGATGGGGATCACAGTGGATTTGCGCTGGGTACAGAGGTCAGCAAATGGACTAGCGGATAGAATTACTAACAAAGGGGTCGACAAGGAAGGACCAGAATTGGATTCCATATGGAGTAACATCCTGAATGGTCAGTTTCGAATAGACTGTATCCAACTAGCAACAAAGCAATATGACGATAGTTGAAGTACGGATGACCAAATCGAGGCTGGAGGCGCAGAAATAAATGAAGGGCACGTAGGATCCAGGTGGAATCTGATAGGCCACCACTTAAACGCGAGTTACAATGCAGATCCTGGTCACACAACAAGAGGAGGTATGACACCACGGTCCTGTCAATATAAAGAAGTACATGGGTTGTCTGTGGGAGAGTAGAAAGGATAATTAGCAGGCAAAAAAGGATGAAGAAAAAAAGGGTTCCTGTGGTCAGGTATGGGTACACCTCACCCACACACAGATACGGGGGGGGATGATTAGCGTACAATGTGCAAGGCAAAGGATTGGCGCATGGATGACGGTAGGGTTCCCAAGAGAACACACTCCAAAATAGTGAAAAAGGACCAGAAGGTACACCTTTACGAGAGACCCATGATTACCAAGATAAGCCCGCAGTCGGGGAAATCACATAAGAGAAGAAACACCAAGGATAGCCACAGACCGGAGAGAATCAATTACAGAGGCCATCCTACATACCAGGAAGGGGAAAATAGAAAAAAAGGAAGAATTCAAGACAAGAACCACCAAAAACAAGATGAGATGGTAAGAATGAAGAATACCCATAGTAAGAGAGGCCCCCAGGGGGAGGAACTTCCAACAAGTGCCCAAAAGATCACAAGGATGGAGCAGGAGACCAGAGAATCCAAGGGTACCTTTCTCACACAGGTCGATCCAAAGGAAAAAGCGGTCATCAACAGGTGGGAGAGAGAAGTCAACACCACGTGCTAGGGCAAAGCCTGGGCAGAAATAATTCAAGAAGCGGACGGGATAAGGGACCCAAGGGCCACACAACCTAGAACAACCCTCTACCACAAAATGGTGGAGGAATCCTAGCGCAAAAAAATGTTGATAGGCAAGTTGAGCGCTGACAGGAAAGAGACCAGCAGGGAGGCTATTAGGGACCATAAGAAGGTGCTCACAGAAATTCTGAGTTGCCTCAGCAACCTGGAGGCTAGTGCAAAAAGAATAGCAGAGGACCAGAGGAGCCAAAAATAAAAAAATGGAACGAATGGCAGGACAATTCCACCTTTACCTACGCTATGTCCACCACATGGACATTACTTAGCAGACCGATGTGGAACACCAGCCTGTATCAGGAAGACACACACGATGGAGCAGAGGAAGGAGAATGAGGCAAGAAAGGATGGAGACGAAATCCATCCCATCATCTTGGACTAGCTCAGTTTCAACCCCTGGTCAAGTTTTTTATCAGTGTAGGAGCTACCCCTGTTCTATGTTTTTGTCCTTTATGTATATGTTATGGTATAGCTTTTCAAACTAGTTTTCGGAGGACTAGGTCGGTTTCCCATGGTGGCGGCCCAGCCCTCCCCCCCGCTTTTGTAGACAACGCAAATTCAAGATCCCTGATTTGGTTTCCTTTTTGGCAGATTAGGGGATCCCCCTTTTCCTTTTTGTACCATATTTTCTTTCAGTAATATAGAATCTCACACTCACTTACAAAGGAAAAAAAAATGATTGGACCCACTTTAATAATTTTTAAAAATGATTTTAATATAATTCAAAATAAAAATTTATGTTTTAAAATGTAAGAACAAACTCTCATCCTTATTAATAAATTAAACATTTCATTAATAAATTTTCAAAAATAATTATTATTAAATTATAAGATATAAGAAAGAAACACTTGAAAACACTAGTCATTACCAATGCCACCTTTACATTTGTTTACAATTGAATTTACATCAAAGTAATGACACATTGTCAATGCACTCTCTCTCTCTCTCTCTCTCTCTCTCTCTCTCTCTCTCTCATATTTTATCATTTATTTATTATTTAAATATATATTTTCATTCTTAAAAATTCATTATCCACACTAATAAACAAGACACTTAATTAGAAAATTTTCAAATATTATTAACTATTAAATCTTAAAGATACTAAGATAAAAACACATTACATTTTATTAACAAAATTTTAAATATTATTAATTATTAAATTGTAAAGATATTAAGAAAAAAATACTTGAAGGGGTGGTAGGTGTGGGGGACAATCCATGATCCTGGAGAAATCCAATTAGTAAACTATGCTTGGGACTTGGGAACATTTCCAACAACTTGGCTAAAGCTTATTCTCTATGGTGTGGCTTTGTCATTGCTAAGGAGGAAGGAATAAAAAAACGATAGTGCTAGGGGACTCGTTAATGATCATCCAAGCAGTCACCGATCTAGGAAGCCCATTTAGTAACAAAATTAGCTCAATAATAAGAAGCATCAAGAGGCTCGCTTAACACTTTGGCCAAATCCAATATCTTCATTTCAAGAAGGGGATCAATGTCGAACCCAACCTTTGGGAAAAGGTGGCAAGGGAACTCCATCAAGGTTCCTTTCAAAAAAATAGGTTTCCAAAAACCCTACCATTTCCATAACCAAGAAATGGCACAGGGTCTAAGTCTCATTTACTTTGAAGTCACAAATGTAAAAAAAAATGGGGTTC
>JZKD02S0070420.1:13880-27722 GCA_000966675.3 Picea glauca
TCTGTTTGGAGAGTGTATTTAGGGAAGTTTGTAATTTCCTGTGGAAGTAATAAAGCTATACATTTTAATGCTGATTCTTTTCCTTGATTGAGGTTTTCTCTAAGGTAAATCCTATGTTATTTGTAATCTCTGCAACTGGTATTTTCAATTTTATTTTTAAAGGAAAAAGCTAGTTGTGCACATGGGCATAAACATTGGACGTAGCAATAGAATTATTTTCTGCCAATTAATATTTGTTGTCACAAGCTGTCTAGAGGCATAGCTTCAACATGTATTGTAAAGACTCATGTGTATACAAGGAGAGTGTTGAGCCATTGCTGCCAAGATTAGAGGAGCATAGAACCAAAGATGGTAAGGTCTTCACATGAAGAAAAAGGCTTAGAAGACTTAAAACCCATGATCACTCTGTTTGAGTAGAACGTGGCTACATTCACTGAGATTGTGTTAAACTCATGGAAACGAAGTAAAAGAAAGAAGAAAAATGCTTAGCATTATCTGAGTGTGAAGAGAAGAATGCTATCCATGAGTGCACTGAAGGAAAGAAGCTTGCAATCTCTTGTAATAAAGTTCTTTATTTCATCTTATAATTCTTTGTTCACGCTGGAAGCAAAACTCAAAATACCTCTTATGATTGAGAAACTCAATTGTTTGTTGAAACGGCTAGAAGCATATTTCAACTTGGATAGAATCAGAGAGGAACAACAAAATTCTTTTTCTTGTTTAAAGATGTCTAGTCATGCTTTGGTTTTGTGGGAGAGTTATGTAGATGCTTTGCGGGTGGGCAAGAAGCCCATTGTGATTAAATGGAACACTTCAAGGAATAATCAAAGCATAATTAACAACACATGAAGAGGATCAACTCATGAGATGGCAATATCACTTGCAAGAATAAGGACAAAATGTTCAGGATTACAAGTTGAGTTTTTGAAAGCAAGCCATCATGTTGGTATCTCATTAGTAGAACTTGGGGTAGTAGTGATGTACCTTAGAGGTCTACATGGTCATATCCGAATACAATTGTAGCGTTTGGATGTTAGAAACATAGATGAAGCAAGGAATAAATCTCTCCATATCGAGCTTGGCGTAGAAGGGGGAACAACAGAATCAAGGATAAATATAATTTTCTTAGTATATTGGGGAGAGGTGTTGGGAAAACCACCTCGAAATCCCAACTATATAAGTATAAGAGTGGCCAACCAAATTATGTGCAAGCCCATGGGTAAGTTGACAACCATGAAGACGAATTGTATGGGATAAAACCTTTGCAACTTTTGAAGTTTGAAGGTTTCCTAAAGAAGCCTACAGTTTGTTATTTCGAGGACCACTGATATAGGCTATCACAGGTACTCTGTGTTCCAGTAAAGAAGCACTATCCTTTAGGAAGGGGTGCAAGAAGGTAATAATTCCATTGGATAGAGAAAAAGGCTAGTAGAAGTTGAAACAAATGTCCCAGATAGAGATGATTTACTTGACCAAATCTCAATAGGGAACATTTGTACATGATGGCAAGGGATGCAGATTGAAACCTTGATTGTTAACGTGTCTTGCATATGGATGTCCCATTGAGAGAGGACTCTCATAAAGTGTTACAAGAATGGGCACATGAGAATTATGAGATTTACCCGTGTTACGTAAAAAACAAAATTAAGGCATAGAGTAACAATATGATGATAGAGTTTGAAGATGGACATGATTTGATGAAGTGTGTACGAAAGTTTGAAAACAGAACAAGGTTTTCCACAGATAAGTAGGAAGTAACAAAATTTCTGGCCACCCTTGGATTGTCCACCTATTAGTGGTGGCTGACACATTTTACCCGAAAAGGCTAAAACCTAAGTTAACATAGGACAAGGTTTTTCCATGCAAGTTCCACAAGATTATTAAATTAGAAGAACATTGCAGGTACTATTGCGTAGTTAAGTTAAATCACTTAAAGATGCTAACATAGATAAAATAGGAGTAGGTAAAACACTTTGGAACACCAACGAAAAGAACATAACATATTCTTGGTGGACTAATTGATGGTTTTGCCTATAAATAGTATTTCTATCAAGAGAGGACAAGGGAAATCAGAGATTGGAATCAACTCTGGTAGTAGTGGATAAAGAAATTAGAGAAACGACCCACATATAAAAATGCCACTTTAGAGACTTATTGAAGAAAATGCATAAGTTTGCTAGAGAACACTCAACAAAAGACAATACAAGGATGGTTTTCAAGGTACCAACACAAGGAAAGGATGACACAATCCTAGAGAAGTACATAAAGGAATAGTTTGACAATAGAGAAATTAATGAGGAAGCAACAAATCAACAAAAAAAATAGAAGAAAGAGGGAACAAGCATGCAAGGTTAAATATTGCCAAGGAAGGAGAGGACACAGTACTAAGAAATAGGTGTTTGTTGGGATGATAGAACAACAACAAAGGCAATTTCACTTTTTAAATAACTTGTTGATGTTTTTTATTACAACTATAATGGCCTAAAAGGGATACCTAAGGAATTTGTAATTGATTTACAATTAGATGCAAAACCAACGAGATAGAGACCTTACAAAATGAACACAATGTGTAAAACCAAAGTACAATAAGAACTTAAGAAAGAAAAATTGTAAAGCTCAAGATTGGTGTGGACTTCAACACACTAAATCAGGGAACCATCCATGACCCTCTTCTGTCTCTTTTTACAGAGAAAGTTTTACCAGTAGCAGGTAGGAAAATATATTCATTCCTAGATGTTTCTTTAGGGTATAATTTATTAATTAGGTCTCCATAAGAGAAAATGTTCAACCACTCACTACTTTTGCAATTGAGTGCAAAGCATTGGCTTATAGGAGAATAGCCTTAGGCATTGTTATTGCACCAGCATGTTTATCCATAAGTGAATGGAAACATATTTAGATGATTAGGCTTTGTTTGGATGCCTAAGTCACCCTTTGGCAAATTTAAGATTGATGTTACTGCAAGAAGTTTTTCAAAGGCTATGCCAAGATAGTGTACTGGATGGACATGTTATTGAAGAACGACTCACCATTCCAACGAACAGAGTAGTGTCAAGAGCTTTGAAAACAGGAGAAAATCAATAATTCACTCATAGTTTCTTGATTGGACTAAAATTTTTCATTTGCACTTGGATGCATTAGAGATAACTATTGGAGCTATTTTGACATAGCCAGGGTAAAAAGGCGTTTACCATCCAATGTACTATGATAGCAGGGAGCTCTCTAGTAAATATGAATTATAATGCCACAAAAAGAGAAGCCTTAGGTATGATATATGTACTCCAAAAAGTGCATGACAAATTAAATTCTATTGGGAAGATTAAGCAAAAGAAAATGCTCTTTCAAGAGTATGATTTTGAAATTTTTGTAAAACCTAGGAAGGCCCATGTGGGACTAGATCACTTTTCAAAGATTAAAGGGTAGGAGACTGGCTCGATGCTAGTTTGTTCAGAGTTCATGCAAGACCAACGTATTTGGAGGATGTTTTTAATTTCCTTCATCTTGGAAAAGCACCACAAGGAATGAATGTTGCACAAAGTAGAAGTCTAGCACATAAGGCATTCAAGACAGTGGCAAGAAACCTATATTACTTGGATGAAATATTGAGGAGGTGTGGTCATCCAACGGAGGTTGAACAACTTATACAAGAAGCCCACTATGTAGTGTTAGGGGGGGCATTTCTCAGCGATCGGGACAACTCAAGATATTCTTTGATCAAGACTTATGGTGGCTCACCATATTTAAGGGTTGCTTCAAGAAGTTAGGAAATGTGGACAATGCCTGAAAGTAGGGAGTAAGCTTTAGGCTAGAGACTTTGATGAGTTGAATCATCTTACCATTGATGCCTTTCCAACATTGGAAGAGAGATTTCATTGGTGTAGAGATCATAGGTGCATTGTAGAAGTAGAAGTAATGGATCCAAGTAGAGTCGATGGTGTTTAGATACACCATTACGACATTGTGTATCACAAGAACATTATTCACATAATTTCTTTGTCATCTCTTGTTATAGATTGATTCATAGATCATTTATTTATACTTGAGTGTGTAACCAATCTTCCTTGAACTAAGGTTGATTTGTTCAACTTTAATCACCCAAGATGGTCCCAAAGTAGTTAGACAAACCTACTTTTCTTGGCTCGTTTGTATGCCCAGTCAACCCTGTTCTAGAGATAGTTTGAGTAGTCTACCCAAACACTGGTTGACATTCCTTTTGCTTGAAGCATACATCTATCCATCTCAATCAAAGTTTTGTTCTTCCTCTCAACAACACCATTTTGCGTAGGTGTATAAGGCACTATTCTCTATCATATAGATAGGATTTAGACTCTTCAGAGTAGTTGATTATGATGCAACATTGGTTCTTGGGGTCCAATTTCTTTTGCTTCTTATCTGAAATACGAGCCCAAGCTTTGCATCCAAAGGTTATGAGATGTCCAACTGAAAATTTCCTTCAAATCTATTTCTCAAGAGGACTAGCATCCCACATTACTTTGGTTGAAATCATATTTAGAAGATAGTTAGAGTAGGCTACAGTGTTTGCCCTAAAATTGGTCGGTATTCTCTTTGCTTGAAGCATACATCTATCCATCTAAATTAAAGTTTTGTTCTTCCTCTTAACAACACCATTCTGCTGAGTTGTGCCAGGCATTGTTCTCTACCATGGTCCATGAGTTACCATTTTGAGATAGGTATCCTTCAAAGACATTACTTACATAATCTCCTCCATTATCAGACCAAAAACATTTAACAGGTTGACACCCAAGTAAACCTGGAAAAATCATCAATGAAGGTTATAACATACCTCACACAACCATTGAGGGCTAATTAATTGTACAAAGGTCACAGTGTAGAAGCTCCAACAATGTTTTTCCCTCCTATTATTCCTTTTCTCAAACTCTTCCCAGTGATGCTTACCAAGAACATTTCCCTTACATAGACTTTGTGGAGGAACCACTCTCGGGAGTCCATGTACCATGTTCAGCCTAACCATCAACTTTGTACTTTTGAAGTTTAGATGTCTTAGTCTTTCATGCCAAAATTTCTATCATCAATTTTGGCTATAAGAGCAAATGGACATGTTTCCTTCTTTGCTCCCTTAAAATCACAAAAAATATACAATTTGTCCTTGGGGTCGAGAATACTCTTAGCAACAACCTCAAAATCTTTGTCAATATCCCTGGAAACAAATTTATTAAGCCAAAGTTCAACTTTGTTGCTAGTTTAGGTGAGTTGTGGTACATACAACATATTTGCATTCATATTAGGTACATGGTAAATGTTAGTGATCAGAGAATTTTCACAATCAACCCTACAACTATCAATAACAATAAGTGCATAGTCATATGAAATAGATATCTTTTCTTCTTTTGCCTCACTTGAAGTAACGAGAGAAGCATCCTTAGCCATGTGATGTGGACAATGAGAATCTACAATCCACTTACTTCCAAAAGTATGAACATGTAACACTTGAGAAGAACTAACATAAAAGGTATAGGTATTACCTTTACCTTCTTGAGTGCATTGTTGATGATCACCTTCAAGCCTCTTAACGTTTTCTTCAAGGTCATTGGTTTTCTTCCAACAAGTATGCCATGGTTTGCCAAAATATCGACATGTCTTCTTGTTCTTGACCTTCTTGGTCGATTTGGCTGTTACATCCATTATTTCTTTAGCTATTTGATCTTCATGATCCTTATCATGGTCTATACCATGGCTTCTTCCATGATTACCATCTCGATCTCTTTCTTTGTAATTTTGTTGGTCCTTTTCCTTGATGAAATGAGCTTGTTGCTTATCACCAAGATTTCCTTCATGAAATAGGTTTTCCTGTGCTCTAATCAACTAAGAGCAAAAGAGAGTCTAGGGTATTATCCTTACTATCTTATCTTGAAGCCCAATTCACTCGTAATGTGGAACAAAAAATATCATATGGTGTTTCCAAATTCATAAGAATCAGTTCTATCAGTTTCCCTTTCTTCTTTGGGAAGTCCTTTCCACATTCACCTGACTTCAAATACAACACCTTTCTCCGAGCTATATAATCCTCAATCTAGAAGAAAGAGAGACGTTCATGAGAGATCAACTTCTCAAGTTGCATAACCTAACTTTCATCAACCTTGCCTAACAACTTCTTCAACTTCTTCCAAACTTCATTCGGACAATTGACTCCATCAGTATGAAATTGAATCTCCTTTGAGATGTAGGTTGTCATAACACTTGCAACTTCATCCTTCTTCCCATTAACCATGGACTTCTCATTTTCATCTTCAGGATCATGAATGACAGTCTTTTGGAACGACCAAAATGATTTACTTTTCAACTAAAGGCTTATGTCTTGTGCCACATGCCATAGTTGTGCATGTTGAGTACCACATGCTCATGCTTCGAACCCATATCACTTTTGCCAAACTTTGATTCAAAAACTTGCAAGTACAAACAAGTTGATCTTTCCAAATATACGACTTCTTAAGAGTGCATATACTCCATCCACAATCTTCATGTGATGCAACAACCTTCTAATACCTTGCAACAACTAGAACCAAGCTAGGATTTCAAAAAATAGGGCTATGATACAATGCTAGTGTTGAGAATGTAGCAAGGAAGGTCTTCCACACATTGCAGCGCCCTAGCATGGTGGAGGAAATGAAACATTAGCCAAAGTTGATTAATTAAACTTTTCCCTAAGTCCAACTTAGGAAAAGGACTGTAGATGTGTTATATTCTTCAATTGACTTTATTGAGTACCTTTTCTAAGGTTTAAGTGAAAAATAATTTAAGTTGTGGTCTTTCAATCTTGACCATTGATCTAATCATGAGGGTGAGGGTTGATGTCGACCCCAAATCCTTTTGGAGATTAGGGTTTCACTTACTCAATGAAGTATAAGAAATCAACTTGGCTAAGGGAGGGGCACACTTGAAGAGAGATTGATTGATTTTGGGAGAGATCGTTTGAGGATTTGCAGGAGGAAAATTGCAGGGAGACATAAGAGGACTTTTGCTAGAGGATTGACTCACTTCTTCAGCATTTAGTAGAGGTTTCGCTTCAGATTTGACAGGGCCGTGAAGGGTGACACAATTTTGGCGCAGGAGGGCCATACCACAACGCATAGGCACTCATTTGTCATAGCTGTCTCATTCTGGCAGTGTTGTTGAGGTTTCTAGGAAGCCGTACTTTTTGTTGAGGAGGGTTTTCGCTGAGATTTACTCAGCCATTGAGGAGGATCGATTTAATTTGTAAGAGAACTCCATATTTTCTTGCTGCTAATAATAAATCCACAAATCTGCTGCACTGGTTTTGCCTCCGAGGTTTTTCCAGGGACAAATTGTCCAAAATTACTTGTGTACCTATGATGTGATTGCTGTTATCTTTTACTGTTAAGTTCCTGGTTATTATTTTCTGCTGTGTATTATTTATTCGTGGAAGAAAACTTGGTATAATCAGTTAAAAGGAAAATTAATTGGTTTAGTGAACTGGGTTTGAAGAAACTTCACAGCGAAAAACCACAGGTGCATTGTAGAAGTAGAAATAGAAGTTCAAAGAAGAGTCAGTGGTGTTTAGAAACGCTTTTATGACATTGCGCAACACACAACATTATTCACATAATTTCTCGGTCATTTCTTATTATAGATTGATCCATGATCATTTGCTTATACCAATCTCTCTTGAGCTAAGGTGGGTTCGGTCAACTTTGATCACCTAAGGTGGCCTCGAAGGAGTTAGACAAATGTGCATTTCTTGGTCTTTTCTACGTCCACTCAGTTAGTGCCTAGTTGGCTCAAATCAACTAGTGAGTTGATCCACAATCCATTTTGACTTTATGTTGAAATCTTCTTATTAACTCAATTGATGCACATCTTAACTTCCTCAAGTTGGATTTATACATATTCCAATAGTTGGCCCCTTTGTATTGACAAAAAGGACACATCATAAGTACAATATCATGGCAACATATTTGTTTACTAAATGGGTAGAAGAGCCATCATGTTAGGGAAACTACAACTAAAGAGATTGCAAAGTTCTTATTGGAGATGGTGTTTTGCAGCTTTGGGTGTCTTATACAAATCACATTAGATCAGGTTACTCACTTTATTGCAAATATTATAAAGAATTTGATGGAAATCTTTATGTGATTCATCACAAAAGTGATCCTTAATAGCCTAGATCCAACTGACGAACATAAAGTACCAACAAGATATTAGTAGCAATGGTAACCAAGGTTTGTGATTTGAAAAGATTAAATTGGACTGACAGAGGACACACAACTCTTTGGGCCCATGGAACTGCATGTAGAAAATGATGAAGAAGTACAACTTTTAGGCATAGATTTGGAAAAGAAGTTATAATGCCCATGGAATTTAGAGTACCCTAATTGAGAAAAACAATAGAAGAAAGAATATTTGAAGAACATGTTAAAAGAGTTGGAAAGATTCAGTGAAGATATGTTTTGGTTGTAATTTCAGTAGATAATGGTAAAGGTAAGAATGAAACATTATCATGACAATGAGATAAAGAAACAAGAATACAAGGAAGATTAATTGGTCCTCCTATATGACAACATAAAGAAATATGAGGTTGAAAAATTGAGATATGGATGGCTTGGGCCATTCAAGTTGGAATATTTTTATGTTAATGGCTCAACAACATTAGAAACCTTGGAGGGTTTTTCCGTTCATTAGTTGAGTGAATACTTCTTGGTTGAAGCCTTTCTACGATTTAAGAACCAATAGTGTTGGGGAAAGACCCCAACTGACACTTCAAAGGATGAAAGTATTGTTTTGATGTAGGAAGGGGAAGATAAGTTATAAGTGTAGGGATAGGTCTTGATGATGGGATTAATAGACATGATGGAACAAAATAATGGTTAGATTGTACTACATGATAGGAAAGGTAAGATTTTTTGGGTTTTGTTGTTTTTTCTCTTTGTAGGATTAACAAGCAATTAACAATTGGATGGAGAGGTCTAGAACCCCATCCAATGATCCAAGGGAAATATTAAAGGAAAAGACTAAGGATCKTTCGTTGAAGTTCTTAGCAATCAGAGTTTACAATTGGGAGTCATCAAAATGTCAACRYTGATCTTAAAATAATGAGCTCTYCATGAAGTGAATTTGAATGGAAAAGTGGTCATGGGTGATCTAGAGGTCAAAGTGATCGCCATCGAAAAAATCCACAGAAKAAGTTGTTAGAGGGACAAGATGAACATAATCGTTAGGAGTTTCTAGTGGAAGGTGTTTTGATGGTGGGGGTCATAGTCATGARAATGGCTTATATCAAAGGGATCKTCATTGGGCTCTTCAACCCGRAAGAGCCATTGTGTCATTAGAAAACACTCCATTGTAYAGGAAAAAACGATYGTGGGTGCCATCACTACTTACGGGATTGCCATTAGAAAAAGACTTGGAAGAAGCCATTGAAGGGAAAAAATCAAGTAAGGTTGCTAAAAATTTATGATGGAAGGAAATTGATTGGRAAGCATTGGGATTGTCATTAGAGACTAGCCTTGATGAAGTCATGAAGATGAAAAAARAAAAGAAGCRTAGATGAAATATTGATGGAAGTAGTTCCAATGCAAAGGAAAAGCATTCTCAAATAACCGTTGGAAGGTTCATGGGATAGTCATTAGAGGCGAGATTTGAAGAAGCCATTRAGAATTAAAAGACAAGTAAAAACTTGATGGAAGACACTGGAATGTGAYGTATATCRATAACAAGGAAAGCCAATAATTGTCTAAAAGACCATCAATGGCATCATGTCACAAAGYGATCAACGAGAATCGAGAAGTAGAGTGGGACCAACAAAAATCTGGWTGGAAGAGGCTTTGATGAAAAAAAAWCAACAACARACACAATGATGGGCAATGACATTGGGACCCAATTGAGARGATAACATTGGAAACTAGAAAAACATTGAGTACCWGAGGAACTCCAACAAAAGAGGCTTCATTGAGTTGAAAAAAGGAAAGGCCAACACAACCCTCATCAGGAAGGAGGACTAAAGGAACGACATTAGAATTCGTCGATTCGGTAGTAGGKAAGTCATACCYAGAAATTGGATATAAGGCACCTTGATGGAAGCGTAAGCAACAATCGATGGGAAAACAAACATATGCTATTAGAAATTGAAAATAGGTAAACATTGCACAAGAACTTTGATATAAGAGGTTCTAACAAGGTAAAGCACATTAGAACAAGTCGAAGTAGCATGTATCAAAATTTCTCTCAGAAACAAGCATCGGGAAAGCTATGATGAGGGGAAAACAACAAAATCTCGATGAAATCTCTAGCATAGCTGGAAAAAATGTGCATTTATTGTTGATAGCATGAAATCCCCGAAATAACATTGAGAATGGTTGAAAAGGCCATGAGCGGTGCATTTTGTAACATACATAATATATAATAATAACAACAATAATAATAATAATAGTTAATTAAGGGACACTAAGGGACACATCCCTTCATGAATAGTTGCGATAAGTGCCTTTAGGATTGTATATATACGACACTATCATTGTATCTTCAATCATCTCATATATCATTCATACTTTATTCAAATATATTTACTATCCTTAATGGATTATTGTGTACTATCCTATTTATATTGGATGTTTTCTGTATGAACAACCTCTGTTCATCACACATTTAATGGCAAAATTCAATGAAAAGATTGGGAAAGTACATAAATCATTAGAAAAAAACAAATATAAGGGAATTTGAAGTCCAAGTATCAAACACTTAACATATTTTGGAATTACAGAGAATTCAAAGCTCGAAGAGTGAAAATAAGAGAAAGAACTAAGGTTTATCCTTGAAGGTAGATATGGTGATATTTGACCCAAACAACAAGGTTGATGATGGAAAATAGTATATCGAAATTTTCAAGAAGGAGTGTATTCGACACATGAACTTGATACCATATTTGATCTTATGCCATAGTACAAGCTTATGATCTAGAAAAGAGAATGACATGGGAAAGAAAGGATGAGAACCACAATCTCGATTTCAATAAAAACAATTAGACAAGTTTTCAAAATTCCAAGAGGGATAGAAATCTAAGACAAGAAAGTAGTGGAGTAGAGAGTTAGAGAAAACCTTAATGATTTGAGTAGTAGGCTTGATGTTTGGACTTACACAAAGGAAATCAAAGAGGCGTATGGCTAGGAGTTGAGCCCAAGAATTAGAAGAAGGGGTTTGGTAAGAATCTTGAGCATAATTTTTGGATATCCTGATGCTAAAGTTTGGTGTAGAGATTGGTTCTACGTATTTTCAAGAATATTCTATGATATGGAGGGAAGTCAATAAAATAAGTTAGTATAATAAAAGATGAACTACATTATCAATTGAAAAACGTAAGAGATGACTTTCTTTTTAATCTTTTACATGTACAACTATGTTTTTTGGATTGTAGTCACTTTACTAAAATCTCATCTATTTAAGAGAAATATGCACGATGAGAACTTACAAATTCCTTATCAGTACACCAAGATGTGACACCTAAACTTGAGATACTTCTGCAGGGAAGTAGAAGATGATGTCTTGATATGGTGTAGGAAGTTTAAGGGTTAAAATGATGAATCCACATATAGGATTGAGTTGGATGCCACATTGAGAATTGAAGAGGTTGGAGAATAGTTTGAGATCCAAGATTATTCTTACATGAGGGTATGGGTATTTATAGATTACCCTACATTCTTACCTAAGTGCATAAGGAGTGAAGTCGCCATTAGAGAACTTGATAGGTAAGTAGTTTTGACAAACATGCGTTTAAGTTATAAAAAAATACAAAGAAATCTTCACCAAGGACATGCTAGTGCAATTGGCCTTAGAAGCATATGCTCTTGAACCAAACTTCATAGTACCAATTGGAGTACTATAATTCAATAAACAACATAAACATCAAACATCGAAGCAAAAAATTTGGATGGAGATGGCAACCTTGTTAAGGAGAAAGTTATAGGAGGGTGAGAAACATCATTGACAATGTGTTAGCCTACAAAATTCTAGATATTTGAAGTAGAAGACAACTTGATATCAAAAGGATTGGAGCCAGATAGAGTATAATACAACAATAATTATTTAGAGGAAATAAAATAGACTTGAGGGAAGAGGAAATTGGAAAAGACCACCATAAACCCATTTACTATGAACGCCAAGGAAATTAGACCCAAGATCAATGGAACAAAGAAACTGTAAAAGATGTAGAGAAACAATAATGCAGTGAGAAGTATAAACTAAGGGAACAAATAAGAGTAGAGGGGAAAAGGAAAACAAATCCTATAGAGAAAAAACAAACCAGGAAAAACAACTTATGCTGCTCAAGGAGTAAGCTCTGAGGATTTAGGAAGAGCTAGAGGCACTAAAGGCTAAAGAAGCTCCCAAGAAGGAAATAAATTGAAGAAGCGAAAGACAAGGGAAAGCTCGATGAGAAGACAAAATAATAAGAAGAAAGAAGACATTGGGAGGGAAAGAAAAAGCAAAGCCTGATGAAAGCAATAAATAAACATCTAATGAGGGTAAGAAACAAAAATCCTTGAAAGGAGTATCATCAAATGGGGAAGAGGAAGTGCCCAAAGGGACTCCAAGTGAGGATGAAAAGGCACTAGATCAATAGATAGGGTCAAGTAAAGGACCTATGGAAAACCCTTGAGGAATTGGGACTTTTTAACCAAATGAAGGTGCAAAAATTAAGGGTATATGAGGGCATGTTGAAGCAAGTTGTTGAGCAACTAGAGTAAAAAGAGCCAGAGGCTAGTAAAGAGAAAAATAGAGCAACTTTAAAAAGGGAGGAGGAAAAAAAGATAGAAGAGCTAAGAAAAAATACTTAAAGGTATGGAAGTTATTTTAAGAATATACCCTATGTGAGTTAGAGGAAGAAGGAAAAACAAGAAAGCAAGGAAGTTAGAAGAGAAGAGAGAAACATAAAGAAGGAGGAAGATGAAGCCAAAATGAAGGGAGCAACAAAATTGGAAGAAATGAAGAAAAGAAAGAGAAAGGACAAGAAAAGGATGAAGATTCAACAATAGAAACGATTGAGTGTTGGGAAGAAGATAGAAGTAAACATGAATACACAAATTTTAAAAGGAGGAGTCCAAGAAAGCAATTGAGGATAAAGATATATAAGATACGATAGATAATTCTAATAATGTCCAATATCCAGTGTGAATATAATGTGGGAGTGTAAAAGAAACTCCTAGATCAATACTGAAAACAGGAAAGGCAAAGAACTAAGAGTCTAGATGAAAGCTAAAAATTAACATCTAGCCAAAATAATATATAAAAGAAGGTGCAAGTACAAGAAATCTCAAGTGCTAAACTAGAGGAGATGATGTTAAGGCTTGCTTGAGTTCGAGTTCGCTGTTGAGGGTGTGTGAGGGGACTGCGACACAAGGTGCTCATTAGATTCATGAATAATTGTGAAGGGGCAAAAGTAATATATAAAAGAAGGTGCAAGTACAAGAAAACTTAAGTGCTAAAGTAGAGGAGAGGATGTCAAGGGCTGCTTGAGTTCAAATTTGCTGTTGAGGGTGTGTGAGGGGACTGCGACACAAGGTGCTCATTGGAGTCATCAATAATTATGAAGGGGCGAATTGCACTGATATATGATATCCCTTGGGGAGTGGCTAGGACTAAGTGGGGTCAGATTGTATGATCCTAGGGTTGGTATTTGAGTGAGGGAGCCCAACCCTCGAAACATATAAGGCTAAGGGAAAGAACACATGATAGAAGCATGGTTGCTTGAGTGACCTCGAGGGGTGGAGAACTAGATAAAGGGGCTCGATTTTGGGGCCATCTCTTTGTTAGGCGAGTGGTTCATGTTTCGTGTCTTGGAATGACAACTCCTCA
>JZKD02S0070420.1:38931-56153 GCA_000966675.3 Picea glauca
GCGCTCCCTAAAAACGCTCCCGAAGGGGAGCGTTCAGGGAGCGCACTTGGGAGCGCGCTCCCTAAACGCTCCCCTTGGGAGCGCGATTCGGGAGCGGGTTCGAGGGGGGGGGGGGGGGGGGGGGGGGGGGGGGGGGGGCGCTCCCCCGCAGCCTTGGAAAAAACACCTCAGATCAGCTCATGTTTCATCTCAAAAGGGTGTGTTAGGAGGACAGATAAATAGTAAATTATAATTACTGCGCCCACCAACCCAAGTCAAAAAGCAAAAACTGTTCTTCTAGGTGCATAGATGACGGTTACTCTGGTATTTGTGTAGAATAAATAATACATAAATCAAAGATTACATCCTGAACAACTGATTTGCTGATTTGCACAACACCCCAAAACGACCTTTCCATGAATCTTGACATGATTGCCTGTTGATGTACGCTGCCTGCACCTGGTTATAATCACCTGTAGCACGCCATTTTCCTGTTTTCAATACTATAACGGAATTCAAGTGCATAAGTGTGAATGACGTCTCTTCCTTCTCTAGACAGGACTGCCCACCTTATATCTCTGTTTTCTTGATCTCTATGAATCTGGCATGGTTCCTTTCTCATGCAGCTCATCAAAACAGAAATCCAGAACATACAACTCTATGGATAATCTACATTCCTCGAAATCTTTGCGTTTTGGTCTGATTATCCTTCTAAAAGAATCGGACAAACTGGTCATTTGAATAATTTGGCAAGGTCGTAATGCCTGATTCTTTCAGATACACTGCACTATGGCCCAATACAGGGTACACCTTCTTCAGTTCAGACTTCAAACCATGTTCAAGTCCTTCGTGCCAATGGTTAACTTCCTGAGATATGTAACTCTGAAATGAGTACACCTAATCTGTATCCAAACTTTTCTCACCCCCTTCAGCACATAGAAACTTGTTTGTAAGGTCGATACCAAATAAAGACTCCATAGATTCAATATTTTTGTCACCACCTTGAGCACATTGAATCTTGTTTGTAAGCTCGATACCAAATAAAGACTTTGTAGATTCAATATTATCACTCAGATTTGGGGACTTGAGAGATTGTGACAGCTTATAGATATTTTACATGCACCCATAGCTCCACTTGTAGCACCTGCATCAACAACTTTATGTATCTAATGAATAAAATAATGATCTGTTTATCTGACGCTGTCACTTCTTTCAAAACTGCTTTCAATCTCTCTTCAAATTGTCCATAAAATTTATCTCCCTAAAGCAATGCACCCCTCTCTAATGGAATTGGCTTCCTATTCAAAAGAGGCTCTAGGACGTCCCCCTCTTAAAATACTTTGTGCTGGCCTCATGCTTGATCCTCATCATGAGATAGATTGGGGACAAAAATGTGTGTTAACAAGTGTGTAAGGCATTGTTCTCTATCATACAAATAGGGTTTAGACTCTTCAAAGTAGTGGTCCATGATGCAAGATTGGCTCCTGCGGTCCAGTTTCTTCCACTTATTTGGAATATGAGACCAAGCTATGCATCCAAAGGTTATGAGATGTTAGACAAAATTTATTTCCACTCTTTTCTCAATAGGATTGACATCCCACACTACTCTAGTCGAAACCCTGTTCTAGAGATAGTTTGAGTAGTCTACCCAAACACTGGTTGACATTCCTTTTGCTTGAAGCATACATCTATCCTTCTCAATCAAAGTTTTGTTCTTCCTCTCAACAACACCATTTTGCGTAGGTGTACAAGGCACTATTCTCTATCATATAGATAGGATTTAGACTCTTCAGAGTAGTCGCTTATGATGCAACATTGGTTCTTGGGGTCCAATTTCTTTTGCTTCTTATCTGAAATACGAGTCCAAGCTTTGCATCCAAAGGTTCTGAGATGTCCAACTGAAAATTTCTTTGAAATCTATTTCTCAAGAGGACTAGCATCCCACATTACTTTGGTTGAAATCATATTTAGAAGATAGTTAGAGTAGGCTACAATGTTTGCCCCAAAATTGGTCGGTATTCTCTTTGCTTGAAGCATACATCTATCCATCTAAATTAAAGTTTTGTTCTTAACAACACCATTCTGCTGAGTTGTGTAAGGCATTGTTCTCTACCATGGTCCATGAGTTACCATGTTGAGATAGGTATTCTTCAAAGACATTACTTACATAATCTCCTCCATTATCAGACCAAAAACATTTAACAGGTTGACACCCAAGTAAACCTGGAAAAATCATCAATGAAGGTTAGAACATACCTCACACAACTATTGAGGGCTAATTAATTGTACAAAGGTCACAGTGTAGAAGCTCCAACAATGTTTTTCCCTCCTATTATTCCCTTTCTCAAACTCTTCCCGGTGATGCTTACCAAAAACATATCCTTTACATACACTTTTTGGAGGAACCACTCTCGGGAGTCCATGTACCATGTTCAACCTAACCATCAACTTTGTACTTTTGAAGTTTAGATGTCTTAGTCTTTCATGCCAAAATTTCTATCATCAATTTTGGCTATAAGAGCAAATGGACATGTTTCCTTCTTTGCTCCCTTAAAATCACAAAAAATATACAATTTGTCCTTGGGGTCGAGAATACTCTTAGCAACAACCTCAAAATCTTTGTCAATATCCCTGGAAACAAATTTATTAAGCCAAAGTTCAACTTTGTTGCTAGTTTAGGTGAGTTGTGGTACATACAACATATTTGCATTCATATTAGGTACATGGTAAATGTTAGTGATCAGAGAATTTTCACAATCAACCCTACAACTATCAATAACAATAAGTGCATAGTCATATGAAATAGATATCTTTTCTTCTTTTGCCTCACTTGAAGTAACGAGAGAAGCATCCTTAGCCATGTGATGTGGACAATGAGAATCTACAATCCACTTACTTCCAAAAGTATGAACATGTAACACTTGAGAAGAACTAACATAAAAGGTATAGGTATTACCTTTACCTTCTTGAGTGCATTGTTGATGATCACCTTCAAGCCTCTTAACGTTTTCTTCAAGGTCATTGGTTTTCTTCCAACAAGTATGCCATGGTTTGCCAAAATATCGACATGTCTTCTTGTTCTTGACCTTCTTGGTCGATTTGGCTGTTACATCCATTATTTCTTTAGCTATTTGATCTTCATGATCCTTATCATGGTCTATACCATGGCTTCTTCCATGATTACCATCTCGATCTCTTTCTTTGTAATTTTGTTGGTCCTTTTCCTTGATGAAATGAGCTTGTTGCTTATCACCAAGATTTCCTTCATGAAATAGGTTTTCCTGTGCTCTAATCAACTAAGAGCAAAAGAGAGTCTAGGGTATTATCCTTACTATCTTATCTTGAAGCCCAATTCACTCGTAATGTGGAACAAAAAATATCATATGGTGTTTCCAAATTCATAAGAATCAGTTCTATCAGTTTCCCTTTCTTCTTTGGGAAGTCCTTTCCACATTCACCTGACTTCAAATACAACACCTTTCTCCGAGCTATATAATCCTCAATCTAGAAGAAAGAGAGACGTTCATGAGAGATCAACTTCTCAAGTTGCATAACCTAACTTTCATCAACCTTGCCTAACAACTTCTTCAACTTCTTCCAAACTTCATTCGGACAATTGACTCCATCAGTATGAAATTGAATCTCCTTTGAGATGTAGGTTGTCATAACACTTGCAACTTCATCCTTCTTCCCATTAACCATGGACTTCTCATTTTCATCTTCAGGATCATGAATGACAGTCTTTTGGAACGACCAAAATGATTTACTTTTCAACTAAAGGCTTATGTCTTGTGCCACATGCCATAGTTGTGCATGTTGAGTACCACATGCTCATGCTTCGAACCCATATCACTTTTGCCAAACTTTGATTCAAAAACTTGCAAGTACAAACAAGTTGATCTTTCCAAATATACGACTTCTTAAGAGTGCATATACTCCATCCACAATCTTCATGTGATGCAACAACCTTCTAATACCTTGCAACAACTAGAACCAAGCTAGGATTTCAAAAAATAGGGCTATGATACAATGCTAGTGTTGAGAATGTAGCAAGGAAGGTCTTCCACACATTGCAGCGCCCTAGCATGGTGGAGGAAATGAAACATTAGCCAAAGTTGATTAATTAAACTTTTCCCTAAGTCCAACTTAGGAAAAGGACTGTAGATGTGTTATATTCTTCAATTGACTTTATTGAGTACCTTTTCTAAGGTTTAAGTGAAAAATAATTTAAGTTGTGGTCTTTCAATCTTGACCATTGATCTAATCATGAGGGTGAGGGTTGATGTCGACCCCAAATCCTTTTGGAGATTAGGGTTTCACTTACTCAATGAAGTATAAGAAATCAACTTGGCTAAGGGAGGGGCACACTTGAAGAGAGATTGATTGATTTTGGGAGAGATCGTTTGAGGATTTGCAGGAGGAAAATTGCAGGGAGACATAAGAGGACTTTTGCTAGAGGATTGACTCACTTCTTCAGCATTTAGTAGAGGTTTCGCTTCAGATTTGACAGGGCCGTGAAGGGTGACACAATTTTGGCGCAGGAGGGCCATACCACAACGCATAGGCACTCATTTGTCATAGCTGTCTCATTCTGGCAGTGTTGTTGAGGTTTCTAGGAAGCCGTACTTTTTGTTGAGGAGGGTTTTCGCTGAGATTTACTCAGCCATTGAGGAGGATCGATTTAATTTGTAAGAGAACTCCATATTTTCTTGCTGCTAATAATAAATCCACAAATCTGCTGCACTGGTTTTGCCTCCGAGGTTTTTCCAGGGACAAATTGTCCAAAATTACTTGTGTACCTATGATGTGATTGCTGTTATCTTTTACTGTTAAGTTCCTGGTTATTATTTTCTGCTGTGTATTATTTATTCGTGGAAGAAAACTTGGTATAATCAGTTAAAAGGAAAATTAATTGGTTTAGTGAACTGGGTTTGAAGAAACTTCACAGCGAAAAACCACAGGTGCATTGTAGAAGTAGAAATAGAAGTTCAAAGAAGAGTCAGTGGTGTTTAGAAACGCTTTTATGACATTGCGCAACACACAACATTATTCACATAATTTCTCGGTCATTTCTTATTATAGATTGATCCATGATCATTTGCTTATACCAATCTCTCTTGAGCTAAGGTGGGTTCGGTCAACTTTGATCACCTAAGGTGGCCTCGAAGGAGTTAGACAAATGTGCATTTCTTGGTCTTTTCTACGTCCACTCAGTTAGTGCCTAGTTGGCTCAAATCAACTAGTGAGTTGATCCACAATCCATTTTGACTTTATGTTGAAATCTTCTTATTAACTCAATTGATGCACATCTTAACTTCCTCAAGTTGGATTTATACATATTCCAATAGTTGGCCCCTTTGTATTGACAAAAAGGACACATCATAAGTACAATATCATGGCAACATATTTGTTTACTAAATGGGTAGAAGAGCCATCATGTTAGGGAAACTACAACTAAAGAGATTGCAAAGTTCTTATTGGAGATGGTGTTTTGCAGCTTTGGGTGTCTTATACAAATCACATTAGATCAGGTTACTCACTTTATTGCAAATATTATAAAGAATTTGATGGAAATCTTTATGTGATTCATCACAAAAGTGATCCTTAATAGCCTAGATCCAACTGACGAACATAAAGTACCAACAAGATATTAGTAGCAATGGTAACCAAGGTTTGTGATTTGAAAAGATTAAATTGGACTGACAGAGGACACACAACTCTTTGGGCCCATGGAACTGCATGTAGAAAATGATGAAGAAGTACAACTTTTAGGCATAGATTTGGAAAAGAAGTTATAATGCCCATGGAATTTAGAGTACCCTAATTGAGAAAAACAATAGAAGAAAGAATATTTGAAGAACATGTTAAAAGAGTTGGAAAGATTCAGTGAAGATATGTTTTGGTTGTAATTTCAGTAGATAATGGTAAAGGTAAGAATGAAACATTATCATGACAATGAGATAAAGAAACAAGAATACAAGGAAGATTAATTGGTCCTCCTATATGACAACATAAAGAAATATGAGGTTGAAAAATTGAGATATGGATGGCTTGGGCCATTCAAGTTGGAATATTTTTATGTTAATGGCTCAACAACATTAGAAACCTTGGAGGGTTTTTCCGTTCATTAGTTGAGTGAATACTTCTTGGTTGAAGCCTTTCTACGATTTAAGAACCAATAGTGTTGGGGAAAGACCCCAACTGACACTTCAAAGGATGAAAGTATTGTTTTGATGTAGGAAGGGGAAGATAAGTTATAAGTGTAGGGATAGGTCTTGATGATGGGATTAATAGACATGATGGAACAAAATAATGGTTAGATTGTACTACATGATAGGAAAGGTAAGATTTTTTGGGTTTTGTTGTTTTTTCTCTTTGTAGGATTAACAAGCAATTAACAATTGGATGGAGAGGTCTAGAACCCCATCCAATGATCCAAGGGAAATATTAAAGGAAAAGACTAAGGATCKTTCGTTGAAGTTCTTAGCAATCAGAGTTTACAATTGGGAGTCATCAAAATGTCAACRYTGATCTTAAAATAATGAGCTCTYCATGAAGTGAATTTGAATGGAAAAGTGGTCATGGGTGATCTAGAGGTCAAAGTGATCGCCATCGAAAAAATCCACAGAAKAAGTTGTTAGAGGGACAAGATGAACATAATCGTTAGGAGTTTCTAGTGGAAGGTGTTTTGATGGTGGGGGTCATAGTCATGARAATGGCTTATATCAAAGGGATCKTCATTGGGCTCTTCAACCCGRAAGAGCCATTGTGTCATTAGAAAACACTCCATTGTAYAGGAAAAAACGATYGTGGGTGCCATCACTACTTACGGGATTGCCATTAGAAAAAGACTTGGAAGAAGCCATTGAAGGGAAAAAATCAAGTAAGGTTGCTAAAAATTTATGATGGAAGGAAATTGATTGGRAAGCATTGGGATTGTCATTAGAGACTAGCCTTGATGAAGTCATGAAGATGAAAAAARAAAAGAAGCRTAGATGAAATATTGATGGAAGTAGTTCCAATGCAAAGGAAAAGCATTCTCAAATAACCGTTGGAAGGTTCATGGGATAGTCATTAGAGGCGAGATTTGAAGAAGCCATTRAGAATTAAAAGACAAGTAAAAACTTGATGGAAGACACTGGAATGTGAYGTATATCRATAACAAGGAAAGCCAATAATTGTCTAAAAGACCATCAATGGCATCATGTCACAAAGYGATCAACGAGAATCGAGAAGTAGAGTGGGACCAACAAAAATCTGGWTGGAAGAGGCTTTGATGAAAAAAAAWCAACAACARACACAATGATGGGCAATGACATTGGGACCCAATTGAGARGATAACATTGGAAACTAGAAAAACATTGAGTACCWGAGGAACTCCAACAAAAGAGGCTTCATTGAGTTGAAAAAAGGAAAGGCCAACACAACCCTCATCAGGAAGGAGGACTAAAGGAACGACATTAGAATTCGTCGATTCGGTAGTAGGKAAGTCATACCYAGAAATTGGATATAAGGCACCTTGATGGAAGCGTAAGCAACAATCGATGGGAAAACAAACATATGCTATTAGAAATTGAAAATAGGTAAACATTGCACAAGAACTTTGATATAAGAGGTTCTAACAAGGTAAAGCACATTAGAACAAGTCGAAGTAGCATGTATCAAAATTTCTCTCAGAAACAAGCATCGGGAAAGCTATGATGAGGGGAAAACAACAAAATCTCGATGAAATCTCTAGCATAGCTGGAAAAAATGTGCATTTATTGTTGATAGCATGAAATCCCCGAAATAACATTGAGAATGGTTGAAAAGGCCATGAGCGGTGCATTTTGTAACATACATAATATATAATAATAACAACAATAATAATAATAATAGTTAATTAAGGGACACTAAGGGACACATCCCTTCATGAATAGTTGCGATAAGTGCCTTTAGGATTGTATATATACGACACTATCATTGTATCTTCAATCATCTCATATATCATTCATACTTTATTCAAATATATTTACTATCCTTAATGGATTATTGTGTACTATCCTATTTATATTGGATGTTTTCTGTATGAACAACCTCTGTTCATCACACATTTAATGGCAAAATTCAATGAAAAGATTGGGAAAGTACATAAATCATTAGAAAAAAACAAATATAAGGGAATTTGAAGTCCAAGTATCAAACACTTAACATATTTTGGAATTACAGAGAATTCAAAGCTCGAAGAGTGAAAATAAGAGAAAGAACTAAGGTTTATCCTTGAAGGTAGATATGGTGATATTTGACCCAAACAACAAGGTTGATGATGGAAAATAGTATATCGAAATTTTCAAGAAGGAGTGTATTCGACACATGAACTTGATACCATATTTGATCTTATGCCATAGTACAAGCTTATGATCTAGAAAAGAGAATGACATGGGAAAGAAAGGATGAGAACCACAATCTCGATTTCAATAAAAACAATTAGACAAGTTTTCAAAATTCCAAGAGGGATAGAAATCTAAGACAAGAAAGTAGTGGAGTAGAGAGTTAGAGAAAACCTTAATGATTTGAGTAGTAGGCTTGATGTTTGGACTTACACAAAGGAAATCAAAGAGGCGTATGGCTAGGAGTTGAGCCCAAGAATTAGAAGAAGGGGTTTGGTAAGAATCTTGAGCATAATTTTTGGATATCCTGATGCTAAAGTTTGGTGTAGAGATTGGTTCTACGTATTTTCAAGAATATTCTATGATATGGAGGGAAGTCAATAAAATAAGTTAGTATAATAAAAGATGAACTACATTATCAATTGAAAAACGTAAGAGATGACTTTCTTTTTAATCTTTTACATGTACAACTATGTTTTTTGGATTGTAGTCACTTTACTAAAATCTCATCTATTTAAGAGAAATATGCACGATGAGAACTTACAAATTCCTTATCAGTACACCAAGATGTGACACCTAAACTTGAGATACTTCTGCAGGGAAGTAGAAGATGATGTCTTGATATGGTGTAGGAAGTTTAAGGGTTAAAATGATGAATCCACATATAGGATTGAGTTGGATGCCACATTGAGAATTGAAGAGGTTGGAGAATAGTTTGAGATCCAAGATTATTCTTACATGAGGGTATGGGTATTTATAGATTACCCTACATTCTTACCTAAGTRCATAAGGAGTGAAGTMGCCATTARAGAACTTGATAGGTAAGTAGTTTTGAYAAACATGCGTTTAAGTTATAAAAAAAYACAAAGAAATCTTCACCAAGGACATGCTAGTGCAATTGGCCTTAGAAGCATAYRCTCTTGAACCAAACTTCATAGTACCAATTGGAGTACTATRATTCAATAAACAACATAAMCATCAAACATCGAAGCAAAAAATTTGGATGGAGATGGCAACCTTGTTAAGGAGAAAGTTATAGGAGGGTGAGAAACATCRTTGACAATGTGTTAGCCTACAAAATTCTAGATATTTGAAGTAGAAGACAACTTGATATCARAAGGATTGGAGCYAGATAGAGTAKAATACAACAATAATKATTTAGAGGAAATAAAATAGACTTGAGGGAAGAGGAAATTGGAAAAGACCACCATAAACCCATTTACTATGAACGCCAAGGAAATTAGACCCAAGATCAAYGGAACAAAGAAACTGTAAAAGATGTAGAGAAACAATAATGCARTGAGAAGTATAAACTAAGGGAACAAATAAGAGTAGAGAGGGAAAAGGAAAACRAATCCTATAGAGAAAAAACAAACCAGGAAAAACAACTTATGCTGCTCAAGGAGTAAGCTCTGAGKATTTAGGAAGAGCTAGAGGCACTAAAGGCTAAAGAAGYYCCCAAGAAGGAAAKAAATTGAAGAAGYGAAAGACAAGGGAAAGCTCGAYGAGAAGACAAAATAATAAGAAGAAAGAAGACATTGGGAGGGAAAGAAAAAGCAAAGCCTGATGAAAGMAATAAATAAACATCTAATGAGGGTAAGAAACAAAAATCCTTGAAAGGAGTATCATCAAATGGRGAAGAGGAAGTGCCCAAAGGGACTCCCAAGTGAGGATGAAAAGGCACTAGAKCAATAGATAGGGTCAAGTAAAGGACCTATGGAAAACCCTTGAGGAATTGGGACTTTTTAACCAAATGAAGGWGCAAAAAKTAAGGGTATATGAGGGCATGTTGAAGCAAGTTGYTRAGCAACTWGAGTAAAAAGAGCCAGAGGCTAGTAAAGAGAAAAAKAGAGCAACTTTRAAAAGGGAGGAGGAAAAAAAGATAGAAGAGCTAAGAAAAAATACTTAAAGGTATGGAAGTTATTTTAAGAATATACCCTATGTGAGTTAGAGGAAGAAGGAAAAACAAGAAAGCAAGGAAGTTAGAAGAGAAGAGAGAAACATAAAGAAGGAGGAAGATGAAGCCAAAATGAAGGGAGCAACAAAATTGGAAGAAATGAAGAAAAGAAAGAGAAAGGACAAGAAAAGGATGAAGATTCAACAATAGAAACGATTGAGTGTTGGGAAGAAGATAGAAGTAAACATGAATACACAAATTTTAAAAGGAGGAGTCCAAGAAAGCAATTGAGGATAAAGATATATAAGATACGATAGATAATTCTAATAATGTCCAATATCCAGTGTGAATATAATGTGGGAGTGTAAAAGAAACTCCTAGATCAATACTGAAAACAGGAAAGGCAAAGAACTAAGAGTCTAGATGAAAGCTAAAAATTAACATCTAGCCAAAATAATATATAAAAGAAGGTGCAAGTACAAGAAATCTCAAGTGCTAAACTAGAGGAGATGATGTTAAGGCTTGCTTGAGTTCGAGTTCGCTGTTGAGGGTGTGTGAGGGGACTGCGACACAAGGTGCTCATTGGATTCATGAATAATTGTGAAGGGGCAAAAGTAATATAAAAAAGAAGGTGCAAGTACAAGAAAGCTTAAGTGCTAAAGTAGAGGAGAGGATGTCAAGGGCTACTTGAGTTCAAATTTGCTGTTGAGGGTGTGTGAGGGGACTGCGACACAAGGTGCTCATTGGAGTCATCAATAATTGTGAAGGGGCGAATTGCACTGATATATGATATCCCTTGGGGAGTGGCTAGGACTAAGAGGGGTCAGCTTGTATGATCCTAGGGTTGGTAATCGAGTGAGGGAGCCCAACCCTCCAAACATATAAGGCCAAGGGAAAGAACACATGATAGAAGCATGGTTGCTTGAGTGACCTCGAGGGGTGGAGAACTAGATAAAGGGGCTCGATTTTGGGGCCATCTATTTGTTAGGCGAGTGGTTCATGTTTCGTGTCTTGGAATGAGAACTCCTCATGGATCCCAAGGAGGTTGGTTGACCCCTTGAGGGGGGGGGGGGCGCAAAAGGTAACACAAAATTGCATTGATATGAAGTTTGAAATCTCATGAACCTCGCCTCGTCGCTTTCTCCTTGATTAGATGGGGCCAGTGCGAAGTATGTCATGATCCTCCTAAAGGCCTCTTGTTGGGACGAGACATGTAGAGATCGAGATTTGTGTTTGAATTCTTCCCTCACGAAGAGGGCAAGACATTTTTGTTTAGGGTAGCAAGAAAAGGGGGACATGGAGCTCCCCGAGTCCTGGAATAGGTAGTGGTATCTCCCTCTAATCTCATAGTAGATAGAGAATCGGTAAATGTGATGCTCTTCCATCTTTGGCTCCTATAGGTGACATAGCTAGCAAACCCTCTCTGGCCACAAGGGGTGGTGGTCTATCTTAATGTGGACTCTATCGGAGCCCACTCAAAACTAAGGGGTATCCTAAGTGCATACATCTAGTGTTTGTATGTTTTTGAAGGTGAAAGGCTATCTCTTAGCTCAAGAAAGTGCTCAACACAGAAGGCCATCTTTAGGCAGAGGTCTTGTAGAGGCTTGCTGAAGGTGACTTGGGTATACTGTCTATAAATGTCATCTCGGATAACCGAGGAAAAGCCTTTCTTGGAGGACAAGAGGTGACTTGGCGCCTTTAGGGAGTACCTGAAAGGGAGAAGGCGGTTTGGGGAGATGGCCACTGATTGAAGTAATCAATAGACCTCTAAAACCAACATGAAGTCGACCAAGGCAATAGCCTTTGAGGAACAAAGTGGTAAGTAGGGATACCTATCTTGCATGAGTGTAGAGTCCCCAAATGTCTCGACTATGTGAAGGAACGAGACAAATCAAAAAATGTCTTGAGGCGAAGAGGTTGGGGGATAGTTCGCTTGCATCAAATGATGTGCCTAAGAAGAAGGGTCTGGACGCTCTCTGACATATCCCAATTAGCCTAATGCATAGTTGGTCCCTAGATCTTAGAATCGTAGAGGACCGTGGGCTTGATGATCTTGTCCAAGAGGTGCATTTTGGATGAGATAACCTGGAAATAGTTATGGAAACATTGCCTCTCAAGACGGGCAAGGGATTCATATACCTTGTTGTGTTGGGGCTAGAGGGCATGTTGCACGTTGCAACAAGGTCCCGTGAAATGAACCCCCAAATATGTGTACATTGTAGTGATCTCGATTTCTCCCCCGTGAAAGGAGAAATGGTAATCAACTAGAGCATTCTTTGATGCATTGAAGATCATAACCTTCATTTTACCCATGCTAATTGTTAATCGTTGGAGGTCGCAAAAGATGGACAAAACATTGATCTTTCTTTGTAGGCCTTTAGGAGAGTAGGTGAGGAGGATCAAATCATTAACAAAAAGAAGCTGAGATATTAACACATGGTCTAAAAAATGACCATAACACTCTTGAATATGCTCTTGGAGAAAAGACTCTATCTCATCAACGTAAATCCCAAAAAGAGTTGGAGAGAGAGGTCATCCCTGCGTAACACCGATGGTGCTTCCGGTGAAATCCGAAAGGTCTTGAGCTGTATAGAGGAGACCAAGAACTGACTCATAGNAATTTCTTCAATATCTCCAATGTATATTTTCCTTGACTCAGGAAAATCTCATCAGTCCTCTGCCATACTTCTAGTCCCAAGTAGTGCATCATACCCAGATCCTTCATCTCGAATTCAGAAGTCAATGCTCGCTTGCATTCAACAATAAGACTTTCTGAACCGGTGAGGAATAAGTCATCAACGTACAGGACCAAGATCAGGCACTCGTCACCAACAATGTGATAATATAGGTTTGGATCAACAACACTCTTGCGGAAGCCCAAACTCATCAGGAATCCATTCATCTTCTCGTACCAAGCACGAGGTGCTTGTTTTAGTCCATACATGGCTTTCTTCAACCTGCACACATGAGATTTCTGCTCATGTATCACGAATCCTTTTGGCTGCTGAATGTAAACTTCTTCCTCAATCTTACCATTGAGAAAGGATGTCTTTACATCCATCTGATGTAGTCTCCAACCCATAGATGCAACTAGTGCAATGATATTATGGATGGAAGTGTATCGGGCTACAAGAGTGAATGTCTCCTCATAATCAATTCGCTCCACCTGTGAGAATCCCTTGGCTACAAATCTCGCTTTGTACTTCTCGACACTTCCATCGACTCCATGCTTGACCTTATAGATCCACTTGGAAGCCACTACAAACTTCCCTTCTGGTCTCGGAGCAATATCCCACACATCATTCTTCATGATGGACTGATACTCTTTTGTCATGGCATCTTGCCATACCTGCTGACCTGCTGCTTCTCGATGACAAGAAGGCTCAGTATCAATGATGTCGCTCATGGCTGAAACATAGCTCGAAAATCTCTGTGGTTTATTGCTCTCTTGGAATGTGCCTCGAGGAGCTGCATGTCCCTTTGCCTCCTGCAGAGTTTGTCGAGCCCAGACATGCGTTTTATGGCCTACTGCAATGTCTCTGGGAACATCAATTGAGCAACTGGATCAACTGGATCGACTGGATCAATGGATGTCTCCCTCTAAACTGTGGAAGGGGGAGAAGGTACTATCTTGTTGTCAATTTCCATCTGAGATTCTCTGGATCTTCGGAAGGTTATCTCTTCCTCAAAGATGACATCTTTGCTAACCTCGACCTGTCTCGGACCAGGGATGTATATCCGATATGCCTTCGAAGATTCACTGTACACCACAAATGTACACTTTCTGCTTGAAGGGTCAAGCTTGGACCTCTACTCCTTGGGTATATGAAAGTACATTGAACACCCAAATATCCTTAAGTGTCCAACCTCAGGCTTCACTTCGGTGAAGGCTTCTTCGGGAGTCATGTTCTTCAAAATTTGGTGGGGACTCCTATTCTGAATATATATTGCTGTCATGGATGCTTCTGCCCACAAAATCATAGGTAGATTCTGATCATGTATCATCGCTTTGGTTGCCTCAATGATGGTTCTTTTCTTCCTCTCTGCAACGCCATTTTGCTGAGGGTTATAAGGAACGATGTATTCCCTCTTGATCCCTGCCTCAATACAGAAATCACTGAAATCCTTGGAGGTGTACTCTCGTCCATTATCTAATCTCAACACCTTGATCCTCCTCCTGGTTAGGTTCTCAACCTGAGCTTTAAATTCTTCAAAATCTTGCAAGGACTCCATCCTTGGTCTTCAAGAAATAAATCCACGTCTTCCGAGAGTGATCATCAATGAAGAGCACATAGTACAAATATCCGTTCAAGGAAGCAATTGTCGTGGGTCCACACACATCTGAATGTATCAAGTCCAAGATCCCCTTGGATCTGCTGTCACTGCTTAAGAAGGACCCCTTGACATTATTGCCAAGAGCACAACCTCTGCAAACACCATTATGCTGAACCTGTATCTCTGGAAGGCCTGTTACCATCTTTCCTAGAGCGGGAATGGCTCTATAATGATTATGAGCAAGTCTCTTATGCCATAGCTCGCTCAAGCTGATAGTATCATGTAACAGGGTCTGGACTGGTCGGACAATCAACCTGTAGAAGCTGTTTTCTCGATCACCAATCGCTCGAGCAGAATTCATATGTGAGTTCTTGTGCCATGCAAGAACTTTTCCTTCAGAGAAGGTAACCTTGTAGCCTTTATCCTCTAAGGCAGAAACTGAGACAAGGTTCCTTTTCATCCTAGGTACATATAATACCTCACTCAACTGAAGGGGTATGTCAGAATCTAGTTGGAATGTAGAAGTTCCAACTCCTTTCACATTATATCTGGCATTGTCTCCAAGTACAACATGGAGATTGGACTCTTTCTCAACAAGGTCTGTCAGATGATCTCTATATCTGGTCATGTGCCTAGAGGCACCACTATCTATTAACCAAATATCAGTATCAATAGGAACCGTACCTGAGGGTGCTGATATGTAGAAGAATGCTTCATCTTTGATGTCTTCATCTCTCTGATGTGGTTTTGGATCAACATCAACAATGGAGGCAAGTTGTCTTCCTTTCTCCCTGGTAAGACAATCTCTCGCAAAGTGTCCATACTTGTCACATCTGAAACACTGAATTTGTCTTTTCTATGATCATGACCTGAAACTGACGAAGTCTTCTTACCTTTGAATGCTTTACTGAAGCTTCTTCTATTCTTTCCTCCTTTCTTTGTATGAAAGGCAAGAGCATGATTGTCATCATTAGGGGAGTTTTGCACTTCTCTAGCTATAAGTTTGATTTCTTCTTGGTTATAGTTTGTCCATATATGATCAAAAGTAGGTAGTTCTTCTCTACCACTGATACTTTGAAGAAATGGTTCCCAATGCCTTGGAAGAGCATTAAGAGTGGTCAAGACAAGTTCTCTTTCTGATATAGTTTCTCCAGTGGCACCTAGCTGATCTCCGATCTCTGAAATATTCACGAAGAAGGTAGCAACAGTGTCAACTTTTGTCATCTTGATATTTTGAAGCTGGCTCTTCAATGTAAGAACTCTGAGGGTGTTGTTACTCTCAAACATATTCTTCAATGCTTCATACATCTCATAAGCTGTCTTCAGGTTGGCAATACGAGGTAGGAGATGATCTCTTACTGAATAGATGATTATCTTCCTTGCCTTGACGCCATCTTCCTTCCATTCTTCCTTCTCTTCATCGGTAGCTGATTGTGGTAGAGCCTTTTGTATCACACTCAATAGGTCATCCTCTTCCAGGGTGATCTGTAGTCTTGACTTCCAGGAACTGAAGTTGTTTGATCCATCAAGCCTATCTTCCACTAAGGTTCTGTTCCTCATGGTTTGCAGATTCTTTCAAAAACCCTTAGCAACTAGGCTAGGAAGCCTAATGGCTAGGCTAGGCTAGCAACCTTAGGTTTCATTGGACTTATGACTACCAACAATAAGCCTTTAGAAGGTCTTAGGAACACTGGTGAGTTGTAGAAACCCTAGAACCAAAATTTTTGCAGAAAATTGCGGAACCCTAGAAACCCTAGGGCCAAAAATAAAAAATTCTTGGAATTGCACTTTGACACTCTTTGGAGATGCGTTGAAGGAGGCCGTACACTCCTATGCCAAATTTTAGCCCAACGTTTAGGTGTAGGGTGCTGAAACAACCAAAAAGGAGAGGGCCTCACTTTTTCTTCAGAAACCCTAGAGGGTCGTATGGTTTGTAGAAAAGGGGATGGCTGGATTTAAAGCTTGTGCAATGGCTCTTTCAAGTCCTTTGCTCTGATACCATGTTGAATTTTCACTATGCTAGGCTCAAGCACAAGGTTTATTTCATTTAGCATGTACTTGACCCATAAACAAATGCAACAACACCATATGCAACTGCTACAATAACCAAGATCAGAAGAAGAATTACCATGCACAAGAACACAAGAAATATCCTGGGAAAACCCTTTTCAAACAAGGGAGAAAAACCCAACAATCTTTTTCTATATTCTCAAGAGAAGATCCCGCAACCATAAACCCTAGATGCACACAAGAGGGTGCTCTACAACCTTGAAACTAGCGCCCAAGAGAGGTGCACACTTCAGCCTTACAAGTAGGTCTAAAATTTCCAAATGACAAGTGACATGTGTGAGTGTGTTTCCTCAATGGGGAAATCACCTCTATTTATACAAGACTAGACACAACAATAGGTGTGTCTATTGGCACAATAGGGTCGACCTCAATAACTCAGTAATATAATTAATTATTACAATAAACATTAATATCTTTCACATATGGTGGGGCTTACTTGTACCCTTTACATCACAATTAGGGTTACAAGTAAATCTTACACTCAGATGATATAGCAAGGGATCCACATGTCCACTAGTGCTCATCCACTAGGGACACGTCCACTTGTGCTCAGCCACAGGGACGTCATACTCAACAGATCTCTATCTCAACTGAGTCCACAGGAGAATCATCTGGAGTACCATCTCAAGCCT
>JZKD02S0070420.1:104631-121886 GCA_000966675.3 Picea glauca
CCCACTCATAACCATCAACAAAAGGCGTACATAGAGGCCAATATTTCTTGGAGATCTAAAATTCTTATTGCTCAATTAAGGACTAACTCTCATCAACTCTGTTGTGAAACAGGGCGCTGGAAAAAGCCAAAAGAAAGGTGGGAAGAAAGAGTATGTATTTTGTGCTTGTCCGAAAAGTGGAAACAAAAAAACATTTTATTTTAGAATGTGAGGCCCTCAAAGACAGCAGGGAAAATTATGTAGGTATTCTGGAAGCTAATTCTTGGGATAATTTATTCAGCAAAGAGTTTGTTGAGAAGCTGGGAGCGATTATTGTAAAACTCCACAGGAAAAGGGCCGAATACAAAAGTCAGATGGAAAAACAATCTATCCCATAGGCTATTTTTAGCCTCGTGGACATTAAAAATACTTTCTTTCGTTCTTTCTTTCTTGTGAACGGTTTAATGAGCTGGGTTCAATGTACAATCAAAGGGATAAGGAATTACTCCAGGATTACTTCAGTTTCAATGGAATTTACTCAACAATAAAATTGTGACAAGAGCTTGGCACGAGATAGGTAGCATTTTATCGACGATTCGATGACTTAGGATGGAATTAACATTTTTTTCAACTGGCTCTGGTCTCGGCGCCTAAATTCCTCCACCTCATAGGTTATTGGCACCACAAAGATCCTCATGATGCACATTCCTATCTGTGGTCGTTCCAAAAGAGGGCGAGGACACCGTCGACTAGAGAACAAGAATATATAAGGGTTGGAGCTCGCAGTTTCGGTTCTAGATAGTTCTATCACAACCCCTCCAGCTCGTAATGTTGAGCCAAGCAATGACTCTTCCCCATAGAAGACCCCCATCTTTTGGGGTTGCAGAGTTGAATGGTTCGACACCAAGGGAAACTCCTTGGGGTAATATGCTCAACCTGTCCCGGCTATGACCTTGCCAAGCCACAATCCGGAAGGCCTTATTGCTGCTCATATTGGGATTAGCTCCTCCAACTCTCCCAAATTCAATCCAAAGCTCGGTTGCACCGACAACTCTACCAACAATTTCGACTGGAGGGAGGAATATCTTCAACTTATTTTTGAGACACGTACATAAGTGGCGGATTTGCGACACAAAATAGAACAACTGGATCCGAGAATTTCGTTGTTGGTAGCCTTGCATGCCCATCTTGACCTCTTGCGGTCCTCGCCAGCTCTGTTAGCCCAGGACACCATCATCATGAACGTGCCTTTTTCTCTTGCCCCTTGTAACACAAACTCTGCTCTAGAGGGCCAATTGTCATCTCCAGGCTTGTTGTGATTTCAGTTTTCTATCTGATATCTCTTACAGTTTCATAGGTCTAGTTATAAACAATATTGTAGTCTGGTTCAAGTATGTTTCGACAAGTGTTATATTTTTTGACCACATGGGGGAGCCTATTTTTTGAACTGGCCTGGAGCTGTGTTGGTTTCCTCTTATGGCAAACCAAACTTTAGCAAACTATTTGTATATGGCTACTATTTCATCGAAAGTAATATAATATTATCTAACTTACAAAAAAAATGTCAAAGTACATAATAATGGTTAAGTATGACAAGAATAAATTCATTGATACATATTATGCATTGTATCAAAATCAAATGAAACCTTAAACCACAGTGTGCATAATATCAAAATGAAATGAAACCTTAAGCCACAGTGTAATGAGGGACTTGTAGTGCACTTGCTTTATCAACATAGATCCATTGTGGAATTAACTTTTGGTGTATGTTCTTAGTTTGGTGCCAAGTTCTCTATGTTCATAATTGATTCTAAGGCCTTTGTTTTAGATTACAAGTTTGGGTGCAAACTTCTTTGCAACACTATGCTTTGCAATATGCCAATCAAAAAATACAATGTTGCTCAATTAAAATTCAATTTCCTAATGATTGACTCTTTCTAATGATTGCAAATCACATGGACTATCTGTATACCTTGATCCTGTTCACATGTACTTATCCAATGCACACCCAATGAAGATCTTTTTGTCAATACAAGAGTCCAACAATTAGTATTAGTATGGCCAACTATATGCTCATGGGTAATGCCATAATCACTTGTCCAATAACATATTCAAATGCATAATCACTTGTCCAATAGCATATTCAAATGCACTATAGTTCATAGCTCTATGTTTAATGAAACTAACAAACTTCTTATTATCAACAATCCAATGTCTATGTGATCAACTACTTCAGCATCAAAGCCAAACCAACAATGAGTACAAGGTATTGTTTCGACAACGAAGAAGAATAGGCTTCAACTCAGGGATTTTTTAATACAATGTAGAGATTATATACATACACATTGTCTTCTCACGTAAACAGAGTAGCATGAATGAAACTTTCACCAACAATTAGCATATCATTCACATTGCCTTCACATGTTTCATGCGGTTGTAATCAAACTCCAATGCTACATGACTATCATTAATTGAATGGTTTACAAATTATTTAAACCATATTATATGAAATGAAAATTTATTTATAACACAAATGTCTTATTATGTAAATCGTGTGAGGGATGGCCATTCATTACACAGGGGATCGTTGTACTAAATAAAACATAGAGTACCATGATACTGTTAGAATATGAATGAATGTGCTCATTTTACCATTGACAATATCACTATTGTCACCCAACCATAGGCCGAAGCCACCCTCTGAGCACCTTAACCTTCACTGAGAATCATTCTGGAAGCAAACCCTAGGCTAGATAGCCAAACAAAGGCTAGTGCACCTTTCCCCAAGGATAACACATCAAACAAGAGCTGATCAGATAGTCCAAATCCTAACCAAGAGATAGTCCAAGCCAAACGTGATCTGTTAGCTGCATTAGCTTCAATGGAAGCTCTCCTCCAAATCCATGCACAAGACTGGGCACTGCAGTGCGCACATGTGTTGCTTTGCAATTCTGAGACTGCCTGCCAGAATGAACACTGGCCTCCTGTATTTATAGTAAATCTGGCTAACTCCCTAGGATGACTTCTCATTCTGGGTATCTGTCTTTTCAGTATATATTATTTCTTCTGGCCGACTTATTCTCTTGGAGGCTAATAACCTAATATAAATTATCTTCTTGAGTCGGCAAGTATTCTAGGTTTATTAGCCAACTCATTGGGGTTTCTTTTTTCTTCTCGGAGTATTCTATCCTCGTCAGGTTTACACGTGGAGGTAAATACCTCTTGCAACTACCATAATATCAACACTCCCTCCTAGCTAGGGAGGTATTATAGGTAATGGTCTTGAGCACAAACCATACCATTCACTCGGTAGCATCAACATAGTTGTATAGACTAGATCATGACTAGATCATGAGCACCATCATCATCATCAGTGTCATCAGCTGCATCATCTCTCGAAACCATACTCTATCTGAGTAATCAGACATGATGCTCACTCCACAGAGTGATACAAGAGTCATTCTTCTAATCTAGAAGAGTAAATGTTCTGAACCATTTTCTGTCTGAGAAATCTCTGTTCATCATTCATCTCGCTGATAATCATTTTCAACACTGCTGATAATATTCAAGGCAATCAGAACAATATCATTCAATAGAACACAACTATGTCTATCCATAATAGTATACAACTACAATCCAGTGGTACACTACCACACCAAGTAGCACATAGGTGCTTGATCAATGATGTATAGTCAGAAACAATGGAACACATCCACCACAGTAGTATACATCTACTGTCTAGAGACATATAGTCTTCATAACAATCATCTGATATCAACCTGCACAGAAACAATGTTATGATATACACTGAATCATCTGGGCCATTCTTCCGCTCACATCTGTGAGATCTTGGAAGAGTATCTATCCTCAGAAGGTAAAACATCAATGATGAGCTTGTTGAAATTACTGAGACAACTGAGAGGGGGGGGGGGTGAATCAGTTGTTACTGTGCTTAAACAATAATAAATCTATTAAACCATTCTTAAATTTTCTTCAAGTGACTATCAATATTATACAACATATATACGATATAAATAATGAGCATCAGTCACACATAAGCTATACACAGAGACAATTTTTCACGAGGAAACCCATAAAGGGAGAAAACCTCTTCTTCTTCAAAATGATAGGCAGTCTTTTAAGTTCTGTACATCATCTATAATTGAGCACCAACTCAATGTGAGGCTACTACCTCTGTTTTACAAGCTCTAACATGTTTGAGAGCACCAACTCTCTGGTTTCTTTAGCACCCACTAGAAGGAAGCACCAACTCCCTTGATGTTCCAACACCAATTGGATGGAAGCACCAACTTCCAGTTACACAGGCTCCAACCTGTATAACAGAGAACACTTGTTCTCCCTTGCACCACCCTGCCACCCTGGTTTCTCTGGCTGTAACCAGATGGAAGCTACAACTCCCTGTGCTCAAGCTCCCACTTGAACCTCTGAGGACAACAGTCCTCCCTAGCACCTCCCAACCACCTTGGAATATAAATGAATAATTAAACAACCAACTACACAGATAAATCAATTCTTACCACTTCTTATCTGTTCTGTAAATCTAGTCTTCTTCTAACTGTTCTGCAATTCTTCTCTTCGTTTGTCTGTTCTGCAATTCTTCTCAGCTTCAACTTGTTCCGTCATTCTGCTCTGCTTCAAGTCTTTTCCTCATCTGTTACTCTTCTCCGAGTTTTATCTCACACTGCGCATATTTTCAGTCTCACACTGCGCATCCTGTGATTTTCCTTTTCTTACAATTTAATTCATTTTTCGTCCAGAACAACCAACCACGCACAGTCTGTATCTTTTTCTTTTATGCACCACCCCCACAACAGTTACACTTCGCATCTTCTTAGGCAAAAGAAAACCATCTAAGCAACTGAAACGCCAACCGATCAAGAATCATGACTCAGTTTAGCTAACAGATTTGTAACTGATCAATTAACTATGAGATGGAACAGTAGCCCTCCGATCATATTCAAACTCACTTGAACCGTTGAATTAAGAATAAATAATCTTGTGTCTGTTTCGCCATTTCGTAATTCGACATTTCGGGATCCCTATGGTGAAGCTTAGCACCTCTAGCTTCTTCCTCCATCTTCCATCGATGTGCCGAATCACTGTGACCACGTGCTTATGCATAAAGTGCTTTCACGATTTCACATTTCGTGAATTTGGAGATGAGGCATCTCGACTCTCCAAGTCGGGATCCCTGAAACTCCGAAATGGAGCTTATATGAACTGACTCCTTCCCTCCTCGTGACCATCGACGGTGACCATAGGCTGTGCCAAAAAGGCGATTCATATTTCACGAGTTTCCACATCATGCTCCGTTGACTCCAAGTCAACGAAATTCTAATCGCTTGCCACTTGTCCTATGATTCGACGGTTCAGATCTGATCTTGATTCAACAACTCAGATCATATCGCGATTTTGCATATTGTGATTTCGGCGTTCTTGTGGTTATGTTTCTTGCCTCTCCAAGTCTCGATAGGCGAAGCTCCGAGATGGAGCTCAGATCAACGATCCACGTTCTTGGTGATCCGATGGTCTTGATCTTTTTGCGATCTCGCATCTCACTGTTCCTTAGATGGAGGTTCTCGTCACTTCAAGTTGCGATAGGCGAGACTCCGAGATGGAGCTGGATCAACGGTCCAGAACAAACCTTGATCTAACGGCTAATATAGTTTCGCAATTTCGCATATCGCGAATTCAAGAGGTTAGGGAACCCTGTTCCTTTGACTTTCCAGTCAACGACATGATGATCTTTCGCCACGTGTCCTGCCTGAAGATGGATGGTTCTCCTTCTTTCGGGATTTTGTGAGCCCACTTCTCCTTGCACTTTAATGAACATGCATGTTCTCCCTGATCCAACAATGGTCAGAACTTATGCTCAGATCTGACGCCTGAGATCTGTCCTCCTCTTCTGCGCGTTCTTCTTGTCTACAATCAGATCTGACGGTCCTCCTTCTTTCGAGAATTAAAAAGGGATCCAACGATCAGAAATGCTGCTTCTCCTCCCAAGCTTAATTTGTTCCGCTTACTCTGATTTTTCCATCGATGATCTGCCAACAATCCTCTGCACTATCTCTTCTGAGCTTATTCGAATCTTCTCTGCAACGTCTTCTCATAATGCCCATCTATTACATACTTTATGTACTCATGCCATCTTCATTGTTGTACTTGCTATCAATGACAAGCATACAAGCATGCGCTGTCTGTTAAATATTTTCCAACAGAGCTATCTGGACTATTCTTCTCAAGCAAGGAAGAATAACTGTCCTGATTTCTGGGCCTGGACCATTCCCCACCCTGGGCCATTCCTCCAACACTAAACAAAGTGCAACCTGGAGAGAATGAGTTTTCCCTAAGGAATGTCTGTCCCTGATTGCTGAACCTGGACCATTCCCCACCCTGGGCCATTCCTCTGGCACTAAAAAAAGTGCAACCTGGAGAGAATGAATCCGCCCTAAGGAATGACTGTCCGAACCATTTCCCATGTTAACCACAAGAGGAAATGTCTGTCCTGCACGAACCTCCAAAACGGACCACTCCCCATGTTAACCACAATGGGAAATCGCTATCCGACAAGTCGAGCTAGTGTTCTTGAGTAACCCTCAAGAAGAGAGACTGCCCTAGACCACTTCCCATGTTAACCACAATGAGAAGTCTCTGTCTATGGTACATCAACAATTTGGACCATTTTTCGAACTGAAAAATGTCTGTCCGTCAGAAATCTCAATCCACTTTCTGAACTGTAAAGAATCTGCTCATCATATCCATCAATCAATAATACATCAGTGCTCCCTCCCAACCTGGGAGTCATCTCTTCCTTTTTCAATAAGGAAGTCGTCTCCACGAGCTCCATCTTAAGTACGCAAACTCTTTCATCTTGAACATAAGATTTATCAAAATGTCTGCTTATCTGCTCATCTGTGGAGATATGTATTGGAGAACCACTTTCTCCTTTCTAGACTTCATCACTGATAATGTGATGCTTGATTTCAAATGTACTTCGGTCAGGGACACTGGTCTTCTTTGAAGGCTTCATGTAGCTCCGATCAATAAAGTATGTCATTGTTGGAAAACTGGAACATATCCATGTGGCACTTCTTCTGTCATCACGGAATCTGATCTTGTGAGTTATCATCTTGATACAATATCTTTGTTATGGAAAATCTTCACCACACTTCTGCTGTGCACTGGAGGTTCTCCACCAAGTTATTTTCTTCTATCTGCATATAAGGGTCTCTTTTTGGTATACCTCAAAGCCTTGAGGTTGCTCTTCATATGCTCTTTGTTCAATTGCTTTGGAGAACATTCTTTGCATTCATCTAATGTAGAACTCCAACCCATGGATATTGCAGATGATATAAAGACTCATGTAGAGGTATGTCTGGTTTATTGGAACAAGTAATCATCATAGTCTTCTCCCTCCATTTGGGAAAACCTCTAGTCCTCGATCTTGCAATGCTTTCATTCATAAGTCTTTCATACATTGTTCTTCATCACAACTTTCAGTTCCTCTGCTTGATTGCTTTTAGTGAGTTCATATCAAGCTGGTAATCTTGTGACTCCGGATACAATGACTAGCTGTTCTAGCTTCTCTTTCTTTCTTGGAATTTTCATGTTCTTCCTCATGTTTTTCTTTATCTCTTGGGTCCATAGAGTTTCTTATAAATTCCATGCCCTTAAAGATTTCACTTCTTCCTTTCATCATAGGATCATGAATGTGGATGGACAACCAGGGATTCTTTAAGGCTTCTCTTTGAAGAAGACTGCTTCTAAGATCGAACTGAACACGTACTGCTTTTCATTGCTGCTACCATGGATATATACTTCATCATTTTTCAATGGATCATAGGATAAGCTCCCTCCTAATCCTTGCTTCATGTATGAGTACATGCTCTTCTTTATATAATCGGCTCCCTCCATCTAACAGAGTCCACGCTTCCGTCTGCATCCTTATTGCTTTCTGCAAAGTGTCATAAGTCTTTCTCCAATTTCCTCTTGATCGCTGATTTCTTTCTGTGTTTGCTTCTTCTAAGTTTCTTCAAGATTGATTCTGATTTCGACTTATCTTGTAATAGCTTCCACATGATTTGTTTGATGTATTTCATCCTTTCATGTGTATTATCTGACTTGTATAATGATAGCAATCCTTATCTTCTTGTTCTTCCATAAGTATAGTTCTTCTTGGAACATATTATCTTCTAATAGATAGATATACAAGATATGTACATAGTCTATGCAAACAAGATATGTACAAGTACTAAGAAGAGTATTGTTACCTTTAGAAGAAGAAGTCTCTTTTATCCTGCTTAGTATTCTTTGAAGATATGAGACTGCCTGCCAAAATGAAGACTGACCTCCTGTATTTATAGTAAATCTGGCTAATTGCCTGGGCCGATTTCTCATTCTGGGTATCTGTCTGTTCAATATATATTATTTCTTCTGGCCGACTTCTTTTCTTCGAGTCTAGTAACCTAATATAAATTATCTTCTTGAGCCGACAAGTCTTCTAGGTTTATTAGCCAACTCATTAGGGTTTCTTCTTGCTTCCCAGAGTATTCTATCCTCGTCAGGTTTAGCGTGGAGGTAAATACCTCCCACAACTACCATAATATCAAGATATACATTCACATGAAAAACACCATAAAATGCCAAACAATTAAACCATGATACGTCTACCGAGGAAGATCCACTAAATGCGAAGAATTGATGAGAGGGAGAGTAGCTAAAAAATGTTTTATGATTTAATTTGATGTCATTGTTTACCAGCCAGCTGTCCAACCCATGCACACGCCCAACGAATCCTTAACGTGACTCCAAGAGATGAAGCACAATGTCTAGGGCTACGCACACCCTTAGAACCTCAATCTTTACTAAGAATCTGCATATGGTCCTCTAGTTCAGGGAATTCACTAAATGTGGCTGTCCAACAATGAACCTTCTCCTTCAAACAATGAATTGCCATTCCAACTGTTTCATCAATTTAGTTTTTGTTGTTCCTTGCAATTAGATTTAGAAACTTGGTTGATTTAGAAACTCAACGATTAAATTGTAACGATCGCTTAATGGCAGCCATGGATCTTCCAATCTCAGAGTGAATCAGAGAATGGTTGGATTAACTCAGCGATTAAATTGCAATGGTCGCTTAATGGCAGCCATGGATCTTCCAATCTCACAGTAAATCAGACAATGGTTAATCCAATGATGTTTGATTTTTAATTAATATTTGGTAATGGAATTCTGAGTAAATTCAACAGAATTACAACTGGAATTTTCCTTATCACCATTGACGCACTTAGAACAATACATTTAAATATAAATAAGATTAACATAGATCAACATATTATATCTTTCATATTGCAAATAAAATCAATCACTTAACTGACACAGATTTTACTTTGGAAACCCAAATAGAAAAATTGCATATTACATCTTTCACATTGCAAATAAAATCAATCACATAACTGACACAGATTTTACTTTGGAAATCCAAATGGAAAAATTAGTTGAGTATAGTTAATAATATTCATTTCAACAAGATTATATATATGGTAGATAGTTTGACAAGATTACTACCAAAAAGGTATATAACTTTTTTTTCTTTCTCTTGGGAGTTCTCTTGAGAGGGAAAGATAAAACTCTTTGCTCCATAATAAATGTCAAGAAATGTTGCTCCATAATAAATGTCAAGAAATGTTGAATCTTTTGGACATTCTTAAAATCTTGAGAGTTCTCTTGAAAGGGAAAGATAAAACTCTTTGCTCCATAATAAATGTCAAGAAATGTTGAATCTTTTGGACATTCTTAAAATACATTTACTCTGGCTAGGTCAAGGGTGGACTTCAGAGGACAAATCAGACTGTCATTTTCATTTTCTTGGAATTTAGACTAACTACAAATAATCAAGTTGAAACATATGCTTTTTTTTTTTTAAGAGAATTAAGTTTGGCTTATTTTAAAGGATTCAAATTCATTTTCTTAAAGTCTAAGCCTAGCTACAAATAATCAAGCTACAAATAATCAAGCTGAGACATATGTTTTTTTTAGAATTAAGTTTGACTTATTTTAAGTGACTCAAAAGTCATTTTAAACCAGGTTTTGAAAATATCCCTCCCTTCGGATATAATGCTCACAAATGTCCTCATAAGAATTTTAAAAGAAATCGAAATTTTCTATTCTCTCAGTTTTTATAATGTTCTCAGGATCAATAATTCCCAGGTTTGTTTCCAAGCCAATTTGGCCATCCAAGATCTCTAGGGCACACTTAGAATTAATGCCCTGGCCTCCCACCATTTCATCCCTTAAACTTGGCCCATGCATCTTTACTTAAATCAAATTACGGGTTTACCGTTGGGGCCCAATTGCTACTATGCCTTTATCCACAAGTCGAATCTTAACACTATCAACCTCCAGCTCAGCAATTTGTGTGGTCATGACGCGTGGTTCCTTAGATACAAGAACGTTGTGCTCCACGTTGCGGACATGGGTTCTTCTGCCTCGTACGTCTTACCCTCCGTTTTTTTTGTCCCCTTATTTAACTCTCACATGAACTTTCTTCCGACATTCTCCTCCTGCTCTCATTCAATGTCTCGCTATTCTCCTTCCCGCATGGCTCCTGTAATTTCCCTTACCCAGTTGGCGTCAATACAATTCAGGATTACACCATCCATCTCTGGAAATGATGCCTATGTAAGACACATGTCTTGTCACATGAATGGAAATGAGGCTTGATTGGAAGAATGGAAGTCGATGACTCATCATTCTCAAAGGTGGCGACCCTTCACACGTAGTTGAGGAGATTTATATGCAGAGAAGATGTTGGCAGGAAACATGAATTTGGTTTGTAAGCTTCTGGCTTCTGTGAGATTGCCTGAACTGTTTGATTTTCATACTTTCCCTGGCAATTCTCGAGCTGAGTTATTTGCGCAAGTAATTGGTGAGGGAAATGGAATTGGAATTATGGCAAATCGACATTCATGGGTAGCACGTTGGCGAGGGAGCTTTAGAACGAAGAGCATGAGGCTGTGGTGGACTCAATGAATGTACAACATCTCAGGCTCAACAATGTCTCATCCAAATTGCACACCACGATGGAGTTACTCATCGAACAAAGGCAAGGGAAACAACAATTGTGTGGCGAGGTAGAGGCAATTCGTTTTGAAGTGAGGAGTTGCACTCTAGACCAACATCAACATCTCCATCTCCATCTCCGATGCTGCTTCTTCTTCATATCCCCAAAACATGTACCTTATTTGAATTCTCCCCCAGATTCTCAAGGGGCACAAGAAGAATACGATGCTCTATATACTTAACTTTTATGTACTGTTTTAGCTTTTTGATCCTAGGCATATTCTACATGCTTGATGGTAGAATTCATAGTAGTTATGTTGCCATGAAGGGATATTTGGAAAGACTCCATGTAAATATTGTTATGCTACAGCCTAATTAATTTTGAGTATGATACACTAACTGAATTTTGGACATTGTAAGTTTTTTTGATCCTAGGCATATTCTACATGCTTGATGGTAGAATTCATAGTAGTTATGTTGCCATGAAGGATATTTGGAAAGACTCCATGTAAATATTGTTATGCTACAGCCTAATTAATTTTGAGTATGATACACTAACTGAATTTTGAACATTGTAAGACCTCTCTTTGTGAATTTTATCACAAAATTTTTGAAAAAAATCTTCTCCTAGTTAGTATGATGCTTGTATTAATAGTAGAAATGATCATTTATAAGATTTCCCATGTCATGGATTTATCTCTAGGTCGTATATTTATATCTAGGTCATGGATCCAATGTGTCTTAGGATGGGTAACAAGGTAGGGGTGTCCACGGGATCTGCTTGGGCATGGGATGTCCCCTCGTTCCCACAAATAATGCCTTAAATAACATATAAATAACATTAATACTTAATGAACATGAGAAGTGTAATGTTAGGAAGAGATGAGCCATTGCTTAGATGCATGTAGGTCCTTTCTCATTTGAATTAAAACCTATTTGAACAAAAAGATAGTCTACCTGCACAATAGTTCATAAAACTATAGGTGGTAGTTCATAAAACTATAGGTGGTAGGTAACAATATTGTTCCAATTGTTATTTCAAGGTTAAAGTTATATATTTGATATGAATCTTCTTGTTTTGTTGTTTTTGAAATATTTTCCCAATTGTTGTTTCAAGGTTAAAGTTATATATTTGATATGAATCTTCTTGTTTTGTTGTTTTTGATTTGTCATTGTTGGAATTCCCAATATTTCAATACATTGGAGCTAAATCAACAAGTGTATAGAGATGGCTTGCTTGGGTTACAATATATTTTTGTGTAGATTTAATTAGTTTGAGTTGCAATATATTTTTTCATAAACCTTTTTGAACCTTTCACTTCATTATTTCGATTGTTAATATTGCAACTAAGATTATGAACAATGGTTAATTGAACCAAATAGCTTACGTGTTATAACAATACGAATAAAATGAGAATGACAAGTTTGTATTTTTATCTTAGTACAAGTTTTGTATAAATAAGGAAATTTGCTTGGGATTTTTATCTAATTGTTTAACTTTACTTACTCTTTAATTCAACAATTATCAATTTTTTTATTTTTATTTTACCTTTTAACAAAAATATCTTTGTTTATCTTTTATAATATTTTTAATTGTGAATTATAGTTCATATCAAATTATTATTCTTTTTAATTTTCTTCTTTTTTTATTTCAACATTAATCATTCTTATTTTCTACCTTTTTAATTCATTTTTCCAAAAAAAAATATTTATATTTGATATTTCAAGTATGAAATCAAAAAATACATATAACTATCATAGAAAGCACTTTTTTTTTTTCAAATCTATTTATGGACAATTTCTCTTATTATTATTATTATTATTTATAATCATCTATAACTCCTCCATAAAATAAGACAAAAAATAATAATGACAAAAATAAATCATCTTCCCATCTCTTAAATCAATAAAAAAATCATTTTGAAATTGAAATTTGAGATCCCCTGTTAGAAGTTTAGATAGACCCCTCTTGCATCAATAAGGCTTCCTTATCTACCTTTTAATTCATGTATAGCCATATCTTATAAAGTTTAAATTTATTAATTATTATATACTTCAGCTTCTTCCTTACTTATTATTCTTTCATTCATTCCTTTTACCAAACCTCATTTTTACCAATTTCTTATTATTATTTTCTCATTTATTAATTTTGACTAAATCTTTTTTTTGATATTATTTTATTATTATATTTTAAAGGTTAACTTACTTATTTATTCATCATAGTTCCTACTTTACTTGAGTATTCATAGTTGCTAAATTGATTCCTTGATATTGGGTGGAGTGTTCACTTGAAATGTTGAGAAAATTTGAAAACTTTGATATAGTTTAGTTTCCAAAAAATATACTGCAATTTAAATGGTCTTAATCAAATGAATTCAACTCTTTTTTTCCTGAAAATAATAGACAATACACGACTATGTCATGTTACTCACATGATTCACTAACAACATGGTCTGGCTTAACAATCATTATTGCTAAACAAGTAATAAGAGTTTAGAGCTTCAACCACATGACAAATAAAACAAAAACAAACTATAACTGCCACTAAACAAGTAATAACAATTCACACCTTCAGCCACATGGAAGTAAAAATAGAAAGACACTATTGTTGACAAAGAGTAGAAATGAATAGAAAAATAACTTTATATAGGAAAATATTCTAATAGAAGGAAGGAAAAGGTATGAGAGTACTGATATGGAACAAAATCCTAAGATAGGTTATGCCATTGCAGTTAGTTAGTATTGTAGACATTACATAGATAATAACCATAAGGGAAATAATATCTATAAGGCATGAAAGATGTTGTTAGTACCAAAGTGAGGGAGGATGTTATTCGATCAACATTATTATTGAGAAGAATAAGATTTATCGTGAAGTCAAGGGATATCATTGGAGTAGTTTGAATTAATTGCACTTAATGGGTGAGTTTCAAGCATCCACTGAATCACAGATCTTGTGATTTTTCAGAATTGCTCAAATATGATTATCCCTAAAATTAACCAAACATGATTTTAAAAAAGCTAATAATGACTGGGTTCATTACCCTAGCCACAATATGTTTGCTCCTATGAGGTGATCTAGATCTTCCTTCGCTCATTGCTTGAACTGTGACAAGCCTCTTCTACTTGTATCTTTCACCATTAAACAAATGCATGATATTAAGATGGTAAATATGAATTTTTTTTAGGAACACTAATTTTACCTCAACATAATACAAACCCATTAATACTAGTTTGTAACATTGTAAGAAAGACCTATTTTCTATTATCTAGGCATGTTTGAAAGTTGTTACATCTTTTATTTTCCAAACAAATATAGTAACATTGTTATGAAAGAAGCATGCAATATGAAACCTAAATATTAGTGGTTATTGAATAATTTTGCATTTCATGTAATGATAATAGAGGTGCCGTATACAAAAATTTTAGACTCAATCCAAATAAAAGGGGTGTTTGGACACTTGATTTTTGTAATTTTAAGCTTAAAAGCTTCAAGAAATGGTTGTCTAATCTTTAGAGAATAAGTTTCTGCTTTTCTTTCTCACCCTAGGACTTTAGTTAATCTTTAGAGAATAAGTTTCTGCTTTTCTTTCTCACCCTAGGACTTTAGTTGAGGATAATACAAAAAAGGGTAAATAAACAAACATCCGTTCTATTGGTAACTATATATTGTGCTATTGTAAGGTGGTAGTTGAGGATAATACAAAAAATGGTAGGTACACAAACATCCTTTCTATTGGTAACTATATATTGTGCTATTGTAAGGTGGAGAAATTGTATCTTGCCTTACTATATCAATTTTTGGTTGACAAATTAATGTTGTTACAAGTTTTAGTTCATACATATTATATATTACTGGAAGTTTAAAGGTAGCTGGATCAGGTAATAGTAGTAGAAGGTCATGGACTTAAAGTGAGTTTGTTAATTACTAATAGTGAGATTGATCATATCTTTCCCTTTCAAAAATTATATATTCTACATACATTTAGGATGTTAATTGAGATAAATGTTTATAAGTGCTACTTAAGGTTAAGGTTATATGTGATCACAAGGATCATAGCATTGTCTAGGATCATAGGTATGTGGCAATTGGTAAAAAGCTTATGGGATCAAGTTAGTCTTTCATATGGTCAACTTATTGTTATCAAGTTTCTATGTAAGTTGACTTCTTTGTCCAATTAGTTTGTATTATTATTGGTAGTATCCTTAGAAGTGGCCCATGGGTATACACTATTTTAGCACTAAAGATTCACCTCGGTGGATATTTGAAACCTCCATGCAATATACATGGAATAATAATACTATTATGGTCTATGTTTAGTTCCATGCATACAACTAGTTTTCATTAGAGCCTTCCTATCTATAAATGAAATGCTCTTGAAATTAACTTTATTTAATCATAATTATCATCCAATCCTTATATTATTATTGAATTGTAAAAAATAATTATCATCCAATCTTTATATGATTATTAAATTAATCCTTATATTATTATTATTTTCATTAAAGTCTTCTTATCTATAAATTAAATTTTCTTGAAATTAAACTTTATTTAATCATAATTATCATCCAATCCTTATATTATTATTGAATTGTAAAAAATAATTATATCTTTATATTATTATTATCTTCATTAGAGCCTTCCTATCATTTATTATTATTGAATTGTAAAAAATAATTATATCTTTATATTATTATTATGCCTTCCTATCATTTATTATTATTGAATTGTAAAAAATAATTATATCTTTATATTATTATTATCTTCATTAGAGCCTTCCTATTTATAAATGAAATGGTCTTGAAATTAAACTTTATTTAATCATAATTATCATCCAATCTTTATATTATTAGTCCCTGCCAAAGCATGGAATATAGCATTGATTCTTGGTCAAACATAGTTGATCTGATTTTGTAAAATAAAATTTCTCCAAAGTTTCATAAAGTTTTTATTTTTATTTTTTTTATTAAAATGATTTTTTTTTAAATTTAAAAATCTTTTTCATATTTTTTGAAATTGTGATTTTTGTTTTATGATTGGTTAAAAAAGTAGATGTGACTAAATACCCCTGGTTGGACGCGACATTTCTTTTAAAAAAATTAATAACAATATCATAAAAATTTAAAAAACAAAAAATTAACACGTATCACATTCGTACCCTGGTAAATCCCGAAAATATTTGAGTGATATAAATGGGTTGGACAAAATTTAGGCGATATAAATGAGTTGGACAAAATTTTCAAAAATGTCTTATAATTGTACAACCCCATTGTAAAATCTTTGTCAGAAGCTCAAGGTTCAAATCCCTTCTGGTGTTCAGTGCAATGCTTAGGATATCCTTGGCATTTAGATTTCAAAAATGTTATATAATTATACAACCTTGTGGAAAAAACTATCCCTAAAAAATGTTATATAATTATACAACCCCATGGAAAAAACTTTGTCCCTCCTCATTCAGTGCAATGCTTAGAGTCTGATCGAGTAAAAATGTTATATAATTATACAACCCCATGGTAAAAACTTTGTCAAAGGTGCAAAGTTCGAATCCCTCCTCATTATTCAGTGCAATGCTTAACGCCTGATCGAGTTTCATAGGTTAGCTTAGGATGAAGTGCCGATTAAAAGTGAATTTGGTGTTTGTAAAAAGTTACACCCATCCATAATCATAATTAAGTTGGGAAACATGCAGAGGATGAGAAGTGTGAAGGCTATTCCTGAGTATGACAATGCTTATGGTTTTTCATTTTTTATTATTATTGGGGCGATATAAATGATATAAATGAGTTGGACAAAATTTGTCAGGTTGTCATTAAAAACCATCATTTTAACATCTATTTATTCATTCATGTTATTTTCATGTTTTTTCTTGTTATTTTCATGTTATTACTATTCCTAATTCGTATTTCATGTTTTTTCATGTTATTTTCATGTTATTACTATTCCTAGTTCCTATTATTATTACTATTTGTTTGTTCGTGTTATTATTACTATTTGTTTGTTCATGTTATTTTCATTAATATTCAATTAAAAATAAAGATTTTGTTTAATTGATTTTTATAAATTTAATTTAATATTTTTTGTTTTTTATTTAAGATATTAAAAATAAAAAATAATTTTTTATTAGATATTATATATAACTAAATTTTTAATAATTTATTTTGTATGTATTTATATAATTTTATAATAAAATTGT
>JZKD02S0070420.1:128893-190423 GCA_000966675.3 Picea glauca
GAGATAAGCTGCCACCATTCTAGCGAGTCTTTCACTCTGTATTTTTACAGTCTCTGTACATTTATTTCATTAATAGAAATCATGTATTACTGTATATCCGTGTTTATGGTTGCATCTCTGATACATTTATGTTATATTATTGGATATCTGCGATATCTCTGTGCATTTATTTATTATATCTCCGCTCTCATTTCATGCCGAAAATAATCCGGATCACGAAGACTGAAGGAGTCGAGGGGTTAACACCTGCGCTCCTTCTCCAAATACAATGGTTGTAACAGATCTTGGATCTTCTCGAATGGATCTCGTTTACTCATCTTCCAAATGAAAGGATCTTCCCTTTGGAGACTTAAATCTCACTATCCTTCCTGAGCTTCATTAGTTCTGAAAGAATTAGGCGGTGGCATGCGCTTTGCTCTCTTTCTCCCGAGCTTAACAAATTCCTTCTCCCAGGGGACTCAAAACCACTGGGAATGTTGACATACATACGGGAAACTAAACCCAAGGTCGATGAACTTAGAGTTCATTTTCTTAAACTTGAGCCACTACAAGACTCGAGCATTTGCGCGTACAAACCATATAGTTCCTTGGTTAAATACACAATCAAGAAAAAGATAAGGGAAAATAGTCTAACCATCAAGCAACATGCACATCCATGAAACATTCAAAGGATATCCAAATTTATTTTACAGTTACAACTCAAATATACATGGTATGAGAATACTTATCTATTTCCGATTGTAGCCAACTGACTGATTGTGGGTGTTCACCTTTCCACCCAACCATAGGCTCAGAGGAATTCATTCTTAGCACTTTGGCCACCCCCGTGCTGAGCCATGATATCACTAGGGAACTATGCCATTTCTCAGATACCTTCTCTTTGTCATAACATCCCTGTGAGGTTTATCAGATGCTTTCCCAACATCAATCTCACAACCTTCCTCTTTTCTTCTGCATGTTCGGGTCACGTGTTCCCCTCTGTGCATTCATTCTTGTCTGGTGTCTCTACTGCTCTCCGCAGAGTCTCATGCACACGCCTCTTCCTCCCCCTCTTCTCCTTGCCTCTATTCTCTGTATATATTTTCCCCAGGATGGTTCTCGACCTATCCTGTACCTTCTGTCAAAAGGAAACTCATGTCAGCCTGGTCTGCCAGACCCTACGATACTTCGGGCTGACATTCTTCAGTGAGACCATGCTTCCATTCATGGGGGTGGTTGATTATCCAACCACCAGTCCTTCCTTCATTAATTGATTCCTCTCCTTGGGATCTAGATGAGACTTATTGTCTCAACAAAGGGAATTTGGGTCATTTGAACTAATGAACCCTCTCCACAATTTACTCCTTTCCTTTAGTGATATCATGGCCAATAGTTCAAGGATTTACTCCCACAGTCAGTCATTGACAATCTAAATAACACATTTACATTGTTCCCATGCCATAACATGGTGATCATGATTAATGATTAATTACAAGATGGGGAAAACATGGGTATTACAATCCCCTCCCCCTTAAAAGGGAACACTGTCCTTAGTGTTCTTTCTCAATAACACCTGTCATGCCTTTCTCATTCAGCTGCTTAAGAAGTCTTGACCCTTTTTCTTGGTCAGGTCCTTTTCAAATTCTTGGAATTCGTCACCTTTCTTCAATAATATTGGACAACAAGCATATTAATCCCAACTTTCATGCGTACACATTTTACTGTTGCATAAAATTCAAGAAAATTTCATAACTTAGCACAATACTCATCTTTGCAGTTCGTGGATTCATATCCACATGGCTATCTTTTTTTTATTGGCTCACTTTTTTTCCTGGACATACCCATTGTGTGCATGATCCCAATCAATAGTTTATAATAATTATCAAAGTCTCCTCTTCCTTTTGGTCACTCACCTTCCTGGCCCAGGCTCAAGCATCCCCTTATCTGCTATACAGTTCCTCAATCTATCCATCTTTCCTTGCCAAGGCTTTCTCGCACAAGAAGAATTTCAGAGACTTCATTGAGCCTCACAGTCGAGATGTCCCTCAGAATTTCTCTGTCGAGGTGTCCCTCCGGCTTGTGTTACCACAACACAACATATTCTAGGTGATCATGGCTTACCACAGGGTTCTCATGTCTCAACAGTAGCATATTTCATGATTTTTGGCTTGAAAACCTTCATCTGTCCTCCCTAGACATATATTTTTCATCTCACCTGTATCACATGTATACAAAATTATGAGAAATTATCATCAATTTCAAATTCATAATTTTCTTGCAAATCTATTACCCATAGATTTCCACATTCCCCATTTATTTTCAGATCTGTTTTGCACAGGAACCATATTCACAAGTATGGGACTTTCCTTCCTATAGCAGTTTAGATCAACATGCAATTGGTCTCCCATATGGGCTTACAACACTTCCATATCCAAGACCCCTTTTTCCTCCTGCAACTTCAACTTTCCTCAGGTAAACAAATTGTTAGTTTTCATGCACATTATATTTTTAAACGATGCATACTAACATTCCAAGTCATTTTCATCTATTCAAGGGTACAAAGAAAAAGGGAAGTATTAGTATTTATGTAAGCATCCTTTTCCAAATGAAATTCAAATATTAAATGACTTTAATCAATGTGCCAATATTCATGGCCACATTCATACCCAAAGCACCCTTGCATTGATTTTCAAGTTGCCACACTTGGTGACAAACACTCTGCTATGGTGTGTTGGAGTTTAACCAACCTCTTCATCATATTGATTAATCCTTCTCGTTCACTCTTACAACATGACTATGCTTCCTGCTACAGGATGATCACGATCCCAAATTAGCGCACATGAAACTACATGTTTCTCTTGAATGCACCCAATCATTCTTCCTTCATTAGTAACCAGGGTGCCAACAGTCATGGCCACCCAATCTTCTCTTTTATTTAACACCTATACAATGTAAGTAAAATATTGGAAGGCCCTCCTTCCTCAATGGAAAATTCGTTGTCTTTCCTTTATGCAAACCCACATTTCCTCAAATAAATTCCATCCAATGTGCTAACTATGAGCACCTTTATTCCCCAATCTCCCTATATTGGTCATTGTACCCATGGTACTCTTTACTCATGCATTTTCTTGCAAGGATTATAACTCATCTTTGACTGTCATAGAATTCCTCTTCTCTATTGTTCAGATTCTTTTTCCCTGAATCTTACTCCACTTGAATAGCAATAGCATACAACAACCACTCACAATTATTTGCATATCTTTAGGACAATGGAATATTTTCAAAAGGGATTCTTACCAAATTCCTTCATACCTTATGCCACATAGGTATGGAAATTTTTATACCTGTTCTGGCTTCTAGCACCCTTTTTGATATTACCTCATTAATGGTGCTTTATGGGGACTTTTAAAGCCCCTTCAACAATCTTTTGACAACCACCTTCTCATATTCATCCTTTTCTTGAGGTTGTTCATCATTGGAAACTGTCTTCCTCAATAGTTCCAATTTATTTCTACACATGACATACATCATAAATATGTTAGTCATCATATAAAGTAAAAATGCAAGTATCATCGCTTTTAAATCAATAAAACAATTTTCAGATATGTCCTAACATATCACCTCATCACATTATCCTTAAGGCTTCCACGAGTGTAACACAAACAATTCTCAACTGTTTCCTCAACCATACAACCATCATCATTATGGTGTCAAAACATTTACTTTCATCATCATACCAACTTTCTCGTCCCAGAGAAAAACATAATATATAGCAAGAAAGGAGTTAAGGCTCTTCCCTTTTTCCCAACTCCATCTACACAAACTGGGACCTTAAGTCCAACTAGGTTATTTTCCAAGGCCTCACTGCCTTTGTTTAATATGGCTTCAACCAAGCCTATCCATTCAAACTTACTTATTTACTTATTTTCCTTTCTCCACATGTACTCGTTTCCACAACTGTTCTTTAAGCCTACAACTTTGTTAAACAATCCAGAGTTCTTAGGGTGAGAAAAGTGTTCCTCCTTTTCTCCTTCCTTTCTTATGCAATCTACTTCTTATTGTGATCTTCCTTCTCTTTTCCTTGAGCATCCTCTTTTATGCTCACCCTAACTCTTAGGATACATCTTCATGCTTTAATAGCAAACCTTTTTTTCATAATGAGCCATGACCCTGTGCACGTTGCACATTACCATTTGGTTACCAGAATGGTCTATACTGGTGGGTTAGTTTTCCACTCATATATTTTGTTTTAGAATGTAATGTAGGATTATTATATAAATAGGCTTGTATCCCACTGCTCAATTCTCAACAGTCATTAAGGTGAACATAGTCTTCACACAGTTCTTCCACAGGGAACTCCTTTAGCATGCAACTTCCTTATTGCATATCCTTCTCTATCTGTGATGGCCTCAACCTTGAGTTAGCTACGACTATTTACCAAATATTCCATAAGGAATATAAACATGCATCTTTGTTATGAATCCATATTATTTGTCCATGCATATTCCTTGTTTTGCTAACTTACATCCATGATGCACTTAACCACATGCATAATCATAAATCATTTAACTTATGATTGTTCACAATTGTTCTCATGTAGTCCTGAAAGGATTAATCATGTTGCCTTTTGTCATGACAATAGAGCATCCTTGCCCATTTACTCTTTCATCTGTTTATACTAGCCTTTCCTGAGGGAATGAAACACATTCCCCTCAAGCCATCATTCAAAAACAATCTTTCATGATTTCTCATAATAGAGTTGGCCAAGCATCCATGGTATTCATTCAATCTTGGCAAGTGTAATTTTTGCCTTACATATCACTCATCAAGGCAACCATATTGTGCCTTTAGTATACATATATTCTTACATCATACATGTGCGTCACTTGCACATTTAATATCATTCATACCTAGCCCAAACATACATCATGCAAGATCATTGCTTGCACCCTTTCCATGTCATACATGCATATGGACATATTAGACTTCTGGATCCTTCTCCCAAGGATCTTATTGCCATTCTCAGGACAAGTTCCATAGAGATACTCAACACTGATCTTCCCTCTTGTTTGGGAGCTTGCAGTCATTCACATGCTATCCACATGGAAGCTAAATAATACATAGACATAACTATGTTCCCTTTCTATACGATAACAACTAGCAAGAAAACACTCTTGCCTCAACCTCCAAAGAATATTACCCAACTTATAAATACAATCTGGGCAATTATAACCATGCCCAAGGTAACAAAATCAACCAATTTGGCTTCCAACTAGTCTTGGTCAGCAGACCCTTTCAATCAAGGAAATCCTTTTTACTTGCTTACTGGGTTACCCCTGAAACCATTGTCATTCCGGTTGTTAACTCCCCTACTATTATCAGGTCATTATTGACCAATACAAACCAACATCATGTATTACACTACCACTAACCATAGGTTTAACTGAGTCTATTGACATGTTATATTCATGCAACCATCATCATATGAATCACAACATGTTCTCATCTTGCATTTTCATTCCTAGACAAGTACTCATGCCAATACACATTTCGTATATCGATGAGATCATAATCTGACTTATATACCCATTTCACTTTTTCCCTTTATGGGAATCAACAACAATCTCAAAGGACTCTTGTTTATCTCTCTTAAATAGAATATCCTTGCTGCAGGTTTCAACCATTATAGGTCAAGTAAATTGACCCTACACAGTTTCATCAGTCCTCTTGGTCATGAGGAGTTATATACACATGGTTTAGTCTTTTATACAAATGACCATCATAAATGTCAGATGCTCCAACTTCCCATGCTTAGACGTAGTATTACAAACACCAGTTTATCCATTCTTCAGGTTTAATCTGCCCTTGATAAGACACTGCCATTATCAGCCATTCACGTTCAAGTATTATCCTAAGTGCTTATCAACACATTCCTACTTCTGTAGGGACATCCATTAATCCAACAAGCCAACAATTCTAATCCTTCTGTTGTTGTCATCACGCTAAGATTTATGCTATAAAAATTTGAAAATAACAAAAGAATTCCAATTGACGGTCCTTCTCATCAAGGAGTCAATTCACATAATAAACAATCTCCCAAAGGTATAATTACCTTTAAACATGCTTCCTTTGCCTTATTAAACTAGTCTTACGACTATTCTCCAGCCTATCTAGGCTGGTGTCTGAATCATGCTTTGCTAGATAGGGTAGGGCATGGTTCCCTCTCCCCTAAAGTTTTAAGAGAAGGAAACTCACTTGACTCTTTCATGAGCCCAAGTAGGCCAAGTGTTGTTTCCATGCTATGATACCAATTTGTAACACACCCAACCCCTTAAATGGAATTTTAAGGAATGGGGTATCAAAATTTTATTTTTTTGATCCATATCAAATCTTAGTTCCGCTATCTCCATCGAATTCTGCTCGCCACGAGATTTCTAACAGTTGTCTCCATGCTCGAATCCGAGCTCAGGATTGGGATATCTTCCCTTCCAAAGTTCTTCAGGGTTAATAGTCATGGGCCACGTGGCACCTACGTGGATCCGAATCATTCATATGACCTTGAATTATCTGATATCTCGAAGCTTCGTTCGCTCTTAGGTCTATGGAGAAGATCCATCCACTATTAATCAATGGTGGATCCTTATCCTTGGGAACACACATGTGTAAGGTAAAATTCGACATTCAACACTTTTGGGTGCGCATAGTGTAATGACCCAAATCTCTTGGAGTACTTTTCTTCCGAAGTTCTGTGGGCTTGCCACATGTCTCTGGCCTTCGGGCCTTTCTGCACCACACTATTTCAAATCTTTCGGAGTCATGGAGTCCCGGACTTCTGAAGACCCGATAATTCACCATTCATGTGGCCATGCAGACACGTACTAGGGACTGACATATGGTGAGGGCCAGGGGTGATACGTGTCACGTTCTAATGGGCCCAGGGGTTTGCAAAACATCCGTATCCAAGTGACACATGACACCTCAATCGTGGGTCCATGTCACCCTGGGTGACGTCAACAAGCCACGTTGACCCCTAACATGGCCTTCTAACGTTCCTCCGATCTCACGGTCAATATCTTTCCATGTAGACCCCTTGATATACAACTCCCGTTACTTTAGAGATTCAATGTTCGAGAGTTTCGCTATGCAAACTCCCCGTTGCTCCCAGAGTTGGTCAACGCTGGGCTAACCATAGTCTAGATCTGACGGTCAGGGAGGATCTTGAAGGGTCCTCAGATCCATGACTCAAATCACTTTTCCGATTCAACGTTCGAGAGTTTTGTAAGTGTCACACCCCCAAATCCTCCGGAGTGTCTAGTCTCTGAATCATCAGATCTGGTGACACATGTCCTTAACGATGGACGACTAAGATGGAATATGTTGTTCATGATTTTGGGAGCCTTCACACTTTAATGACTCTCGTCCAACTTCCTTTGGAGTGCCGAGTCTCCGGACTACGATATCTCCTGCCACGTGGACGAAACAAGTAATTTCCATAGATGACATGTGGTGAGGTAGAGAGGATACATGGCCCCTTTAGTGGGTGACACGTGTCACATGTTAATGGACGTATAGGGTCTGCGAAAATCCCAAATCTAGGTGACATGTGGTTGTTGATTGTGGGTCCATGTCACCCCCCCTTTTTCCTTAATGCACGCATACTCCCCGAAGTCCCGAAATCTCTCCACGTGGCCTTGACCATTCGACAATCGGTGTTCGGTGTTTGGCAGCTGAATGTTTGACGTTCTATGTTGAATGTCGGGTTTTTTTTTCCGTCGTTCTACATTGAACGTCAACGTTCAGAGTTCTACATTATACGTTGAATGTCCCTCTATGATACTACACCCAAAATCCTCCGAACTCCCGAAATAGTCAATGCCAGACTGACTATATTGTAGATCTGACGGTTGGAATAGTTCCCAAGCATCCTCAGATCTATGGCCCAGATTAACTTCGGGCTCCAAGACTTCAGGGGAATCGTCTCTCTTACAACGAATACCAAAATTCGCCGAACTCGCGAAGACTGAAGGAGTCTATTGGTTAACACCTGCTCTCCTTCTCCACATCCAACAATCATGACAGACTTTGGATCCTCCTGAACGGATCTCGTCCACTCGTCTTCCAAACGAAAGGATCTTCCCTTTTGAGACTTAAATTTTGCTATCCTTCTTGAGCTTCGTTAGTTTTGAAAGAATTAGGTGTTGGCGTGTGCTTTGCTCTCTTTCTCCCAAGCTTAACAAATTCCTTCTCCCAAGAGACTCAAAATCGTTGGGAACGTTGACATACATATGAGAAACTAAGCCCAAGGTCGATGAACTCACAATTCATTTGCTTAAACTTGAGACATTATAGGTCTCGATCATTTACGCGTACAAACCATATAGTTCATGACTTGCTTAAATACACAATCAAGCAAAACATAAGGAAACACAGTCTAACCATCAAGCAACATGCACATCCCTATAACATTCACCCTGATGTCCAACTTTATTTTACAGTTACAACTCAAATATACAGGGTATGCGAATACTTATCTATTTCCGATTGTAGCCAATTGGCTGACTGTGGGTTTTCACCTTTCCAGCCAACCATAGGCTCAAAGGAATTCATTCTTATCACTCTGGCCACCCCCGTGCCGAGCCATGATATCACTAGGGAGCTATGCCATTTCTGAGATACCTTCTCTCTGTCACAACATCCCTGTGAGGTTTATCGGATGCTTCGCTAGCATCAAGCTCCCAAACTTCCTCTTTTCTTCTGCATGTCCGGGTCCCACGTTCTCCTCTGTGAATGTATTCTTGTTTGGTTTCTCTCCCGCTCTCTACATAGCCTCATGCACGCGCCTCTCCCTCACCCTCTTCTCCTTGTCTCTATTCTCTGTATATATTTTCCCCAAGATGGTTATGGACCTATCCTGTTCCTTCTGTTAGACGGAAACTCAGGTTATCCTGGTCTACCAGACCTTGCGGTACTTCATGATGACATTCTTCAGTCAGACCATGCTTCCATTCACGGGGGTGGTTGATTATCCAACCACTAGTCCTTCCTTCATTAACTGATTCCTCTCCTTGGGATCCAGATGAGGATTATTATATCAACAAAGGGAATTTGGGTCATTTGAACTAATGAACCCTCTCCACATTTTTTTCATTCTTTCCTCTAGTGGTATCATGGCCAGTACTTCAAGGATTTACCCCCATAGTCAATGATTGGAAATCTAAATAATACATTTACATTGTTCCCATGCCATAGCATGGTGATCATTATTAATGATTAATTACAAGCTGGGTAAAACAAGGGTATTACAACCTGAAAGATAAGTCTCTATTTCTTTAGAAGTACACCCAGAGGTTGTTGCCTTGTATTTAGGTTCTGTTGTAGAGTGAATTATAGAAAATGATAAGGAGTGAAATAAACTGTTTCCCTTCATTTCCCAAGGTATTTCAATGAAAGAAAATCTTGCACTAATTTCCCAAAAAAATTTCCCTCTAACTTTTGCGTTTGCTATCACATCCAAGGTTTTTCAGTGATCAACAATAAACATAGGGCATATGACTTTCATTTATCTTTCCATTTTGTGCACTTGAATTTCCTCACCCAATATTGTTCTAGTTTGCCACTTCATCCCCTTTGGTGCAGTGGAAGTTCTTGACTTATTTCCCTTCTGGTTCGTCACTTCATAGTTGAAGCAGTTGCTCTCGCCCACGCTCTGGCAACAATCATAACTATTGCAACTGATGAGATATGACTCCACGAGCTAGTATAAAATGAAGGCCATGCTTCAATTCACTATGTATTGAAATTAAATTCTTTCACACCCATCTTCTAACGATGACCACGTGGCCACTGATCAACACATCAACGTTGCAAAATATTCCTTGAAAAGAGGTTTGATAGTTGGCAGATGCTTTAGCTTTTTGTTTGAAGTGATCGATTTTCAATTGTGAAGTTCACTATGCATTGAAATGAAATGTTTGCATGCCTTTCTGGATCCTGCTTAAACACTGCAATTTTTTGGGTTTAATATATACCAATGACCAAGTTTGATGATTACTCTATGCTCACGTTCGACATAATTTTCTAATTGAATTTAATATATAAAATAACCATGTTCTCCATAATTTGTTGGTTGAATTTAATATATAAATTAATAAAATTCTACATCCATGTTTGGGAGTATGGGTTTTCCATCTACATGCAACCCTAATGAATTAGGGTTGGGCTCCATAATTGCATGCATCAATTTCCTCACTCTCTAAATAAATCACTTCAACTCTAGTTTGCTCGAAGTAATTACCTCATTCAAGATGACAACTTAATAGTGCCCAAACAATAAATTTTCCCATGCAATGAACCACTTTCTTCCTCCCGACGACATCTTAAAAATAAAATAAAATAATGTGAACCAACGATATCGGTGATAAGGGGCACCTGATTCAGGCTCCACAATAATAATGCATAAGTGAATCCGTCCAAATAATAAATTGCTAATGATTGGGTGAATTACTCCACTATTCTCGACTGCATCTTCAAAAATCATGCATAAGAGAACCAAAATAATGCAATAGTGTATTAGGATTGATAACATCAAGCCCGAGATATGGATTCAAATACCACCCACCTCACAAAGCTTTCAAACCTTATTATTACATCATTCAACGTAATTAATAATTAATAAGTCAAGTTCGATAGTGCGAGAGTCGAGAGCTCTTGTCGTCTATGTATGAATTAATAATCGTTCGACAATTAATTAATTAAGAAGTCTCTTTTTACAAGTCAATTCCCTGATAAATAGGGGGCCACCCTCACCAAAGAACCCACTCCACCACGAATAAATGAATAATTGTTCAAGCATGAGAAGTTTCAAGCACTTCAACCAATTACTTATCTCTTACCTTTACTCTCTATAATAATTGGACCACCCACCACTTAATAATCGTTCAAGACTTCCACGATTGAGAAATTATCACCTATGTATTAAGACTTCTCTTATTTGTTTTTTGGAGTGAGATGATTTTTTGGTAGATGTAGTATAATTCATGGGATTTTTCTAGATTTTCTCTTGGCTCTTTTTGTTGCTTTATTTCCTTTAGATTACTTGGGTGTCATGAAATATTACCTACCCTACGCCCCGCAGGACTCCCCTTTATGCTTTTTCAAAGGAAGAACTAGAAAATTAGACTTATTTTGGTATTTTTTGTGGGCGTATTTAAGGTGGGTGTGCCTGTCTACTCCAAGTGTTGTTGGCAGGCTTCTCCAACACCAAGATTTTATGTCAGAGCTAGGGACCAACTTCATGTGCACTCGTGATAGAAACTCAACATGAAAACGAAAAGGTTCTAAATGTCAATCATCTAGTAGCTGCTATAAATTAACTTACACTCAAATTAAGCGAAATAACTTCATTAAAACCAAGGTAGCTAAAGCATGTACTAGGTTATATGAAACTCTCCCTTGTTAGTCCTTGTTGTAGGCATAGAGGGACTATAGCGATCGAAAAATCGTTGACCTGGTATTAGATTGTGCATTGACCAGAAATATTTCCATATTGTCTATTGTTAGAACAAGGGAAGTGAAAATGCCGATTTTTATATAATAATAAGTATCATGTTTGTCAAGATCTGATTGGACAACGGATTGGAGGTCTCATTGCTGCCTTCACTATTCCCAATGTTAAATATGTTGGCATATCCAAAGTATTTGGTAGTATATGGTCTTTTTGAATCATATATTTTATTATGCATTGGTCGAAGGTGGATTAATGCTAACATTAGCTTGAATGTTTCCCTTAGCATTTTCTGCTGGGTAGAATACATTCTCTACAATATTACTATGTGTGATTTTTTCTTTATTGTTGCGTGCTTCGAGAGAACAAGCTTGCCACGTTGCATAGTTTATTAAATGCTTGCATAGGCCTACGCCCTTCGATGGTCCTGACAGTCTTAACTATTTACCTAACAGCTCTGGAAGTCTTAAATGTTTATTGTACAAATGTGTTACAATACAGTTTCGTTCATGGTTGGCATCGCTGCTCGAGTGCTCGATCCTTATTCGCTGCTTCGTTCCATGATTCTGGTTCTTGTTTGATTCAAATTTGCAAATTTAAGGTCCTGCACTTGTAGTTTGAGCTCTTCATGGTTGTTCAATGGTTTGTTGTTCTTCAACTTTGCAAGTTGTTGGACCTGTTGTTGCGGTTTGCAGTTTTTGGGGTTGAGCTCTTGTCATCCTTTGTTGACAGGTAAGTTTCTCTGTTGTTGCTATTTTTCAATGGTGGGAGTCCCTGCCTCCAAATTATGTTGCAGACCATCTTTGTCTGTGCTCTTAGTTCCTGTTCCTGGAAACCATGCATCTTCATATGCCGGTTGTCGCATCCATAGCTTTTCCGAAAATTGCAATGAAGAGGGATTTACAAAAAGTTGTTGGGAGCTGTCAGAAGAGGGAACCATCTGGCGAGGTGTAGACGCAGGTTATGATTTTATTCTATGGGTCAGAAAACTGCATCTACCTGTTCTCTTTCTGTTGAGTAAAGTTATGGTTTTATTTATTTGCGTTATTTCTTCCATTTGGTTCAGTTTCCAGTGTCGGTCTATTTTCTTCTCATCTGCTATGGGGACTAGGGGGGATTCAATTTGAGAAGAAGAAGGTTTAAAGATACATATGGGGATTGGTACCCTATTTTTCTTTCCTTTTTTATTTTTCTACCTTTTTTTTTTTTCCCCTACTTTTCTCTGTTTTCATAGAAACTGAAAGTATGTAGCAAACAACTTCAAAATGACAGTTGAAGAGATGAAAGAAGTAATAGATGTTGATTCATATGAAATAGATACACAGTCCATTATACATGACAACATTGACGTGGGATTTCATAGCAATGGGTTTTTTAGATTGGATGCCTTCTCGTGTACTGTTGGGGATTGCCTTTTCGATACATTCCATGTTCTATTTCATTTCCGCTATTCGTCGACCGAGCTGTGCAATGGATTGATAGATTATTTCTTGTCCTGTTTTAAAAATGGCAATGTTGAGGCTTTACAGTCCTCTGAATACGAACTTGAATCTAATTTTCTTCGGCAGTTGCATGGAATACATGATGTCGCTATATATTTTTCAAAGATGCGGTTGTTTGCATCTCCAATTCTACCTGCACATGAGAGGGGACTTTGGGGAGATACATTTTGTATATGGTGGTTGTCTAACTGGTTGAATATATCAGTTGGAATATGGTCATTGACGAGAAAAACAAGATATCTACTATTCAACAAAACTGCATCTGAAAATCCATATTGCATCTTGTGCCATGATGCCAATGTCGTCAATGGCCATTATGAACCACTACTGTACATAAAAATTTCCATATGAAATATAGAAGGTCCTCGTATTTACTTGTCTGTTATTTGCAAAGACCTTCAATCACAATGGAAATAGATTTTGCATGGCATAGATTTCCATGGTTTACAGCTGGCAAGAAATGTTGTTTCTAGTTGTGGAGATAGTCTGTTCAATGCAATTTGTTGTTTGGTGGCAGTGGAGTTCGATGTTTAGTCGCTGGGGCTTTACATTGTACATTCTTTTTGCAATGCGATTATAGGCGACAATCAATAGGCTTTTAGGTGCTTGCATCAACACCTTTGCCCATATCTCATAGAAAAATATGCTAGTAGTTGGAAGTTGGAAGGAATACCTTGTGAACATGGCGCTTCCATATGAAAAAGGGAATATGGAGGGTTGCATATTCTGTTTGCAATGGATGTCTATGATATTCAGGGTGAATATCCAGGTCTGGTTGCCCTTTCTAGATGGCGCTGTCCATTCCTGGGTTACTGATTCAAATTACGATCGAACAATTGACATCCTCTCGTTGAAAATATATACAACACATATCCATTATGAACCTTTGCTTGGACATATCGGTAGTTCAGGGTTGACTATCCATGCCACCCAAACGACATCGAATTTGCATACACGTGGAATGATTTTTAGTGAAAATGAGACTCCTCCCGATTGCAATATGGGCAAACAGGGCTTGAACAAAAAAAACATGCATAAAATTCATGATAGTTGTGATGAAGCCATAGAGGGCTTAAACAAAAAACGTAGAGTAAGTTACCACAATTTGAAAAAAAATATTCGTCAAATTCATCTGACTTGTGATAAGGCCATAGAGGCCTTGAACAAAAAATGTAAAGTAGTTTCTCAGAAGTTGAGTGAGAGTGAAATTCATCCCAGTTGTCACCATCTCATCCTACCCTTGGGAAATAAACGTAGACTAAGTTACCACAACTTGAAAAAGGTCATGCGCGAGAGAAAAAATTACATTGCTACACTTCCTTTTAGAGAAAAACTCACATATCACAATGTAAAGAAATTTGTTTGTGCAGAACAAAACATAAACAGGTGCAATCGCATATCCTAGAATGGTCATGCAACTGTGACAGTTCGTGGTCTACAAGCAACACCATGCAATAGTAGCAATGAAAACCAGGAAACAGTTTCTACTCATACTTCCTTGCGAAAGAAAAATGCAATACAGACCTACATGAAACAAATGAAAGACACTCCTTCCATTGCATGTGCAATTTGTGAACAATTGAATTTTTCAAAAAAATAGTAAGTCTTTCATGCCTGATTTGCAAGCAGAACACCTCCGCTTGACAATGCATGATAAACCATTTTCCAGTGGGAAAGTTTGTCTTCCATGCAAGCGATCGCTTGAAAATGGAAAATTGCCACAGTTTGCAACCCCTGACCGAATAAGATGTAATACACCACTAGCAGATGTAAGTACACTTACAGAAATTGAGGAGACACTCGTGTCTCTACGAATTGCATTTGCTCAAATCAGACCTTGGGGCTATAAACGACCCCAGATGGGCTTAACAAGATCAATTATTAATGTGCCTGTTCATCTAGATGTTGTGCAAAAAGCGTTGCCACGATTCATTAACAATACAATTACAATCGCTGTGGCTATGAAAAGACACTTGCGATAAAAAAATGCCTATCATACAGGCAAAGTGCGTGTGCATGTTGTTATGAAAGCATTCAAGGAATTATGTTCCAGGGCCCTATACAAAGCAGAGAACATTTGTATAAATGGAAACTGGAATAGTGTTCTCACAGAAGAATATGGAAACTCTGTAGACACTCTCGAAAATCCTAGTGATTTTGACACAAGTGATGAATCGAATAATGAAACACCTGCTGAAACATTGGTGCATGGATTCACTGATTCACAGTGCATTCATGACTTGCAAGACAAAATTGTCGAAATTTCACCTGCCGAGGGGCAACGTCCACTTGGAATATTCAAGGACAAATTCGCTGAGGAAATGAACTTTCCAACACTCTTCTATGGAGATCCACGTGGCACTGATATTACAAAATGATTTAGTTATCATAAAGTAGTCCGATGGGAGCTGCTACATTCAAGCGGTTACTTCTCCTGTCACATAACAAATTTGTTTTTCAAAACAATGCGCATAATAATAGAGCAAGTTCTATCCTGTATTTGGGTCCGAATAAGAAAAGGCCAGTTACAAGGAAGAAAGTTGTTGGCTAAGGATGTGAAGTACAAAGTAAACCTAGAAAAAATTATGAAATCTGATATTGGATACATAGATTTCAAAAACATCTGCACCTCTCTTGACTATTTGCAACAAAACAAAAAAAAATTATTTTTGCAATGATCCGACAATTGGGCCTACCAACATTTTTTAGCACATTTACAAGTGCAGAGCATTGCTGGGATCCATTGGTGGCTTCCATACCTAACCTGCATAGGAACAAGAAACGTAAAAAAGACACTGATACACTGGAAAATAATGACATTGACTACCTCATAAGAAAAGACCTGGTGACATGTACTCGCTACTATAGACATACAATAAATGCTTTGAGACAATTGATATGTCATGATGAAACATTTTTCAAAAAAATATCGGACTACCTTTTTGTGATTGAATTCCAGAATAGGGGAAATGAACATGACCACACACTGTTGTGGATAGAGGGTGCACCGGTCTATGGAGATGATAACAATTCAGAGATCAAACAATTTGCGGATAAATACATAGCATGCAACATAGATCATTTGGATCCATAACTTGCGAAAGTCCATAAACATTACCATACAAGAATTTGTAGAAAACGAAAAAACTCGCATTGCAGATACAACTTTCCCGTGCCGCCAATGAGAGCTACAAGAATCATAGAGCCAGATAGTTTAGAGGACAATGTTGTTGTTGAGAAATCTAAATCCTTGTTCGCATTTCTAGAACAAGGAGGATTTGACGAAATGATGAGCTTTGATGCCTTCTTGACACAGGTAAATCTATCAGAAGATGAGTACATCCAAGCCATACAATGTAAGCTTAGGAAACCAACACTATTCCTTAAAAAAAAAATCTCCCATATTTGGAACAACAATTTCTCCAAGGACATGCCAGTTATGTGGAAAGAAAATATATATGCGTAGTACGTGCTGAATGCATATGATGCAACATCGTACTGTACCTCGTATATGATGAAGATTGACAAATCTATGAGAAGTGCATTCAGAAGAATACACAAAGAACATGAAAGAAGTCATATTGATGCCATACAAATGATACACACACTTGGCAATACATTGCTTAATCTTCAACATATGTCTGCTTAGTAAGCAGTTCACATTGCACTTTCCTTTCCCCTCACTTGTAGTTCAAGAAAATGCGTCTTCATAAACACATCTCCACTTGAAAAACAAACATTTGTGCTTAAACCACCGATTTTGCTGCAACAAGAGCTTGACAATTCAGAGGACATGGTATGCCACTCTATTATTGATTATTACGTCTAGGGTCCATCTCCTATTAGGCATATCTTCTTAGCAGAATTCGTATCGCATTACAAAAAAAATGGTGCACCCATATCAAAAAGAAAAAAACCCTCTACAATACGGTTTTTCAAATACAGCAAACATTGTGACTATGGAAACTATTGCAGAGAAAAACTGTTGTTGTACATTACGTTCGATGAAAATGAAGAGACATTAATACATAACTTCTCTGCATGGGAGGCTGCGTATGTTGCGTTTAAGACTATAGTGCACATCAATGAAGCTAGATTTACCTACAATGTTAATCCAACATGGGGCGATCTAGAAGTTGCACTTAATGACCAAGAAAACCCTGGCGATCATGATGAGAAATTCATAAACCCCAAAACAACCAGAACTCCTTCCGAGTCCTGTGACTTACAAGCGGATTTGCCTCGTCCTCTAGCAGATGGAAGTGAAAAATGTCTCAATCTTGGTTTTCAAGTTACAAAACATCCTTTCCTAATTGAAAATAATGAATACCACATAATAAGACGTCTGTTGAATCACGAACAACAAACAATTCTAAAGGACATTGCTCTTAAAAAATGCTTGAACATGAACAATCCCGTGCACGTATTCCTTACAGGCGGAGCAGGAACAGGGAAGACATTCACAACGAAAGCATTGTTCCAAATGCTTATACGAATCTATGATTCAAACAATTCCTCTGATCCTATGAAACCAAAGGGCCCAATAGTTGCATACACAGGAAAAGATGCATACAATGTTGGTGGAACAACAGTCCAATCTGCATTTTTAATGCCTTTTATCAAGTCACAGTTTCTTCCACTTAGCAAGGAAATGTTAGATACATTATGTAAGATTTATGAGGAAGTCCAACTTGTCTTTATAGATGAAGCATATTTGATTGGGAGTCGGTTCTTGTATTCCATTAGCAACTGACTAAGAAGCATAAAACATGTGCAGACGAAATACTTTGGAAACATTGACATGATATTCTATGGGGATCTTTACTAGGCACAACCCATCCAAGATTGTTTGATATTTGAACAACATACTGTTAACATGGAAGCAGTCACCCATGACTTCTAGAGAGACAATATTAAATGCTTTGAGTTGCATACTACAATGCGCCAGACAGATGAAACATTCATTGAAATTCTAAATAGAATATGCACAAACAACCAAACATATGATGACTTGACCTATATCAATTTGAGGTGCTTATGACCTACACCAACAGACCCAACGTTCCCTTAACTGTTCTACAGAAATAAGGATGTTGCAATGCATAAAAATCACATGCTGTCGCTCATGCCTGGCGATGATATCATCAGTTCGATTGACCTGGAAGAAGACAACCATGGAAATGTGACACGTCATGAACATTCAGTCACTTTACCTTTGCAGCTTGTCCTCAAATTAGAAATGTTGGTGGAAATATATGCCTGTAACTATGATTCACAGGATGGCTTGGTGAATGGTGCAGATGGAATACTCAAAGTCTATACGAAGACATAAAAAGTGGATGTCCTTTGTATTAAGTTCCATGAACCACATATAGGCAAGCGACAAGCAAGCAAGTTGTATTATCTATATAATTCAAACACTGGAAGCAATTGGACACCTATTTTACGAATATCGAAGCCAGTATCGACATCAACAAAGGCAGGTCGACTGAAGATTCAAAAACAGTTTCCAATTAAACTTGCATGTGCATGTACAATCCACATATCATAAGGAATAACACTTGATAATGTTGCATTTCAGCTTGCTGGAATTCAGATACATGGACTTGTATACACAACATTGTCCCGTGTCAGAAGCATATACTCCTTGTATTTACTAAGTCCTCTCACAAAAGATAACTTCAAAGTGAAACAAAAAGTTGATATTGAAATGGAACGAATCAGGACCACCGCAAAATGACAACTGCATTATGATTACCAATCCATACAAACAAATTCATCTATATCAATTCTCTTACTTAACACACACAACTTAAATGCACACATGGATGATATACTGAATGACTATGATATAATGCAATCCGATATTTTGTGCTTGCAGGAAATACACATGGCATTATGCATGCAGAACAAACAATTCCCAAATCACAATTGCATATCAAGTTACATTACACATGGGGTGATGATACTGGTGAAAAAACATGTACCAATTTTGGACCATATACATATCGAAGAAAATAATGTTGAACTGGTGCTTGAATTTTTTTTTTCCCATGAAACAGAAGTTGCAATACTGAATCTGTATGCTGCTCCCCATGCAACATTCTCCAACATAGTGCATGTTATTTCCAATGCATTGGGCCATTTCCATCTAAACGGACCCATTGTAGTTGTAGGAGACTTCAATATTGACATGCTACAAAATACTGGCAGAACAAAAGAATTGGAAAACTAGGTGTGCAAATACAGTCTTTGCTTTCTTTTGAACAACACATGCCATCTGCAAAACACACTTATTGACCATGTCTGGTCCAATGTGCCCATTCCTCAATACAATATGTCTGTCTTAGACACAAATTGGTCTGATCACGATACAATTGGTATTGCACTTGAATTATGACATATACATCAAACATATTGCAAACTCATATTTCTATGTTTCAAAGCATATCTGTATAGCTTATTGCAAAAAAAAAAAAAAAAAAAAAATAAATATTTATCCAGCTTCTTGGTTTTCCATGATTTCTACACATATCGTTCTGGTGAGCATACAGACGATGTTCTACTCGAATTATAAAATATACATTGTGAAAAAAAAGGGTACATCCTCCCAAAAACTATTTGTGACTCTATTCATCTTATTCTATTTTTTTTTGTATATGTACATAGTAGTTGCCTTTTTCTTAACATATGAACTTGTGTTTATATCCCTTATGTTTTGTACTTTTGTTGATAGAAACAGACAGGAAAACTAGACGACACAAAGAAATCCTACCCAGAGATGTAGATGAATCCATGCAAAGGTGCATTCTTTTTCTGCCCGTGTTCCATAGTAAACAATTTTTCGTTTACTTTCTCTGTATTTGTCAAACTTGTTTGCAGTGTTTTTTTTTTTTTTGGCGCCTAGAGGCAAGGCATTCGGGAATCAAAATTGGGTGAATTAAAACTTACGCTTAGTGAAGGTGAGTTATGGAGATAGAACAATTCCTTCTGTCATGTATCCCCGGTCAATGTAGCCTTAGATGCTCTCATCTCCTGAGGATTTTAGTATCGAGCGAAAGGTTACACCTATGCAATAGGCCTTGATTTTATAGTTGAACCTATCTGATAGGTGTGCATGAGGGGAGAAAGAACTACGTATGGAAATCGACAACACAAAAGCTTTGTTATAACCCATAGTCATTACCCTTTTCTGAAGGGTAGTGAGAATGGTTGGGACAACAAACATCCATCTCGTTTGTACTTTAGATACCCCTATCATGGAACCATCGAAGATTATTGAAGTGATTAATCCCCGAAGATTACATGGTGTTAAGAACAAAGAAATTGTTAGAGGTTCCATTCCTAGTACTAAGATCCTTGGTGTTCGGAAAATAATCTTTGCAAGAAGGATGGCTAGAGATTCATTGGAAATACACTAGCCCCTGTTAATTCATAATATTGGGTCAGAATCTTTTTTTTTTTCCAATTCCACGGATTACTCCCCGTATTACCTACTGTAAGGAAAGGAGGAACCATATGAGGTGGGAATCTCATGTACGGTTTTGAAGTGGAGATCATTGAAATGGAATGAACGACTGTAACGAATGTCAGCTCAATCGGAAGGGGAATATGCAGAAGCTTTACAAAATTATTATGAAGCTATGCGGCTGGAAAATGACCCTTATGATCGAAGTTATACTATATAATATAGGTCTTGTGCATACAAGTAATGGGGAACATACGAAGGCTTTGGAATATTATTTTCAGGCATTAGAACAGAACCCATCCCTACCACAAGCTCTTAATAATACGACCTTGATCTGTCATTACGTGTGACTATCTGTACCAAATAATAACTTAGTTAATAACTACTACGGGTAAGGACAAAAGAAAAGGCTTTCTACATATGCACCCCTGCATGTCCGCCATCCAACAGAAATGCAATTTTGAGCTAGCCAGCCCGCAAGTCCACTTGTCAATTTGTATATCGCCCAACTATGAGTGCTATTTGTAGGACACAAAACATTAGAGACACAATGTACAGCCCACAAGTGCGCGATTCAAATAAGTGGCTAAGTATGGAATAAGGGATCTGTTCATATTTGGTATGTAGTGCTCGTTTCTAGGATCCTGCCAGCCCTGGAGTCTATCAATTTGTATATCGCAGAAATCACTAGAAGTAGAATGTTCAGCCGACCAGCTTGCAAATCCGCTTGTCAATTGACAAATGTTGATCCAACCAGCCTGCAAATCCTCTTGTCAATTTATTATCATAAGCTATTTGTAAGACATTGAACAATAGAGGCCCGTTTTTAACCCCGCCAACCCGAGAACCCGCTATCCAGAAACTATACATGGTCTATAAAATCTCAGCCACCCCGCAAGTTCACTTGTCAATTTGTATATCACGAAACTGCATGTGCTATTTGTAGAACAAAGAATAATAGAGGCCTATTTTTTGACCCCTCTCGCCTGAGAACCCACAAGTATGGAATGTGATATCGGTACATGGTCTATAAAATCTCATGTCCATACTTTATAAAGGTACATATTTAGTTTTGTTCGTTTCTACACACACTGATCTGGTAACCACAGAGTTGGTGTTGCACATGAATTATGAAATATGCATTGGGAGTCGGACGAAGCCCTTTGCTTTGCTTAGACAATTTTGAGCCCACTAGCCCGAGAACCCAATTTCTATATGGCGAAAATCGGCCCAATATACAGCCCGCAAGTTCGCGATCCAAATAAGTGGCTAAGTATGGAATAAGGGATCTATGCATATTTGGTATGTATTGCTTGTTTCTGGGAGCCCGCTAGCCCTGGAGTAGAATGTTGAGCCGACCAACCTGCAAATCCGCTTGTCAATTTATTATCATAAGCTATTTGTAAGACACTGAACAATAGAGGCCCGTTTTTGACCGCGCCAGCCTAAGAACCCACGATCCAGAAACTGTGGATGGTCTATAAACTCTCAGCCACCCTGCAAGTCTGCTTGTCAATTTGTATATCACGGAACTATGTGTGTTATTTGTAGAACATCGAACAACAGAGGCCTTTTTTTGAGCCCGCCCGCCCGCCCGCCCGAGAACCTGCGATCCCGAAAGTGGCCAGTTATGGAATTCCATATCCGTACATGATCTATAAAATCTTATGTCCATGCTTTATGAAAGTACATTTTTAGTTTTTCCTCATTTCTACACATACTGATCTGCTAACCACAGATTTGGTGTTGCACATGAATTATGAAATATGCATTGGGAGTCAGACTGAGCCCTTTGGTTTGCTTAGCTGAACAATTCCGACTCATGCAGTTTCAACATTGGACACTCAGCAGTTTCACCATGCACTTTCAGACTTGCCCATTCCTTCCTTGCTTTCTCTTCCTCGTGCCCGTCACCTTCACATGTGTGCATAATAAGAAATAGTGCTTATATATATGTCTTCTTTCTAAATATTTAATGCTAACAGGTCATCGTGCAGGCACCGTCTAAGCTGTCATTGATGCATGCAAGGCTCGAGAAGTTCCACCATTAATGCAATTTTTGCGAAGGCTTTACTTATCCCTTCCCAGTATTCATTTTAAATTCCATGGAATTTCATTCACACACCACCATCTTGCTTCCTTCATGAAACCTCCAATCTCTTCCCAGTCTTAATTTCAAATACCATGGAATGTCATTCGCACGCCACCAGCTTGGTTCATTCAAGAAACCTCCAATTCTTAAATGTTCTTCACCGTAACCACCACTTGCACACTTCTAAGTATGCAATAATTAAGATTTACTTCTAACAGGTCACCATACAAAAGACATAGATATTGTCATTAATGAAGAGATTTTCCATTTGCACGCAATGAAGCAATGTTTCTGGGGGGTTGTATTGTCCCCTCCATTTCTTCATTTCAAGCAGTGTCTGGAGAAAACCAACGTTTTCATAAACTACTGGAAGCAACTCCACAACAATTTTGTAGAGATACAGTGAACATATTCCTCACGAGCTTCTCGTGTAGAGGAAGGGAAAAAGAATTGTAGGGGAGGCGGAGCAACCCAAAATTTAGAGTGAAAACATGGATCTTGATGCTGATATGGAAAGCATATTCTGCAACCTTGATCAACCTGGAGACACAATTCAACATGCCTTCTCAATGGACATGGTTGATACCAAAATTTTTGACGAAGATGAATCCTTCGTATTCCAGAGTGTTGTTTTTTAAACCGAATCAAAAAAATTAATCATTGAAAAAAGAGTTGTAAAAAATAAGCAAAGAAAACATCGTTTAGAACTCGACCTTGCCAATATGCAGGCGTCCAAAATCTCTCAACTTCACATGGCAACCGAAGATGCTCTTCATGATTTCATTGGAGTCATTGAAGCCAAAAATGCCAGACTAAAGAACCGGATTAAGAAATTAGAGGAAGCTTTGTTTCCTATGCCATTTCTTGGCAGTTATTTGGAAATAACCATGCCTGCGACTATGTGCACCCCTGCAACAAATCTAAAAGTGTCCTCCATCTTCCTCGCATCCTGTAGAGGGTATGTGGAGAAAAATATCAACAAAAGAATGGAACTTATTACTAAGGCCTGGGAAACATCACATAATATGGATTCCCTGGGGAGCAGGGCACATAACTTGCTCCTACTTCTGCAGATAGATTTAAAAAATGAAGAAAATTTCTATGTGCACACGGTCATCCCTTTTTCCTTTCATGTCAACAACATGCCAGAGACGAGAAGAAGACAACATGATCTCCCTTCCAAAAAATGACTCACTCAATTAGAAGCATGCTGGAAAGAGAAAACGAAGAACATGTATCTCACCATCCAATCATGTGAGCAAGCAATATCAAAGAAATAAACATTATTCACAAAGCTCACCAAAATAGACTTAGCAGGAAAGACAAACAACTTCCAAGACCCCATATTAATCCTCAACTCGCTGGCGTTAACCAAACAAGCTTTCGATAAAAAAGTTGATAATTTGAAGGCCTTGTCTTTAGAAATTTTTTACAGGATTCTTGAATATCATGAAGAAGAGGTGGACAATTGGCTAGTCCAGTATTCGGTACAGAATGGAGACATTCATGAAGCTCTATGTAAACTTTCAATTGATCTAAGAGAATTAGAAAATGAAGTTTTCAGCATTAAAATCTGCAATGACATCAACGTCGCCCCCTTGAGAATCTATATTGAAGAGAACTTGAAGTGGGTCGCCAACGAAATCCAACAGGGAAATGCATAAATCCTCTATTTATCAATCCAGATATTCAAGCGGGCCGCCCACAAAAACCAATAGGGAAAGCATGACCAAGCAAACACCAAAATTACTTATACATACCATCTCTCTAAGTGTATACTGATAGTCCTTTCTTTATCAATCCAGTTATTCCACCTTTTCTAAGTATAAATCTATAGCCAAAAACTGATCTTCCCATTTCTACTTTTCAGGTATTACATTCTACCATGTCCAACTTCTTCTTTCCATAGTCATATTTCTTGTACATATTTCTATTATGGTCCGCGGGAGCCCCAATCCCAGTCTATATGACAAACACATTTACATTTCCAGGGATATGTAACAAACTATTATTTTTTTCATATATTCCAAATAAAACTATTCTTTTGTCTCCTTATATATTTATGTGTTCCTAGATTTTTATCTTCAACTATGCTAAATGTGAAGTCATTCTATTTATTTTATCTCAATTCTCTTTCTTTCTTATGCATATTTTCTCTGGCCTGATCATTTTCAAAATAAAGTATGACATAAATCACTCACTCAAATTTGAGATATCATATTTCACACACACACACACACACACACACACACACACATGTTTCTTTAAATTTCCAGGAATATGTAACATGTTTCATTATTTTTTATATAAATGTCATAAAATTGTGTTCACTACTTTTTTTGTACTCAAATGTATAGAGAGTATGTCATTTCTTGCATCTTTACCACTTGTCCTTCATATTGTTTGCCACAAAGGCCCTTAAAATTAAAATAGTCCGCAAGTCCGCTTGTCAATTTGTATATCACAGAACTGTGGGTACTCTTTGTAGGCCATGGAACAACCCGCGATCCAAAAACTACCTAAGTATGAAATCAGGGCTCCGTGCAAGTATGGAATGAGTGCTCTGTGCATGCTCTATAAAATCTCATCCCCATACTTTATAAAAGTACATATTTCGTATGTATAAAAGTAAATATCTACTTTAAAAAATTACGTATTTGCTATGTATAATTTATGCTCTCCAAGAACCTATAATTTGATACATTTCAATTTCTTGTATCCACGAGCCCTTGCTTTAAAGAAAACTAATTCGGGAATGCTATTTATTTGGTCCTTTTGTCCACCACCCTATGTAACAGACATTGGTACTATATTTTTTGTGCTTTTGTCCACCACCGTATGTAAAACCTATGTAAAGAAAACTAATTCGCGAATGCTAAATTTTTGGGACACGAGCCCCTTAAAATTCAAATAGTCTGCAGGTCCCATTGTCAATTTGCATATCACAGAACTCTCGGTGCTATTTGTAGGACATGGAACAACATAAGCCCGATTTTCAGGTCCCCAGCCCGAGAACCCACGATCCAAAAACTGACTAAGTATGGAATGAGGGTTCTGTCCATGCTCTAATTCATGAATGCTAATTTTTTTTTTTCTTCTTTTATGTGTTCCTAGATTTTTAACTTCAGCTATGCTGAATGTGAAGTCATTTTGTTTATTTTAACTCAATTCCTTTTTTTCTGATGCATATTTTCTCCTGCCTGGCCATTTTCAAAATTAAGTATGACATAAATCACTCACTCAAATTTAAGATATCATATTTCACACACACACACATATATGTTTCTTTAAATTTCCAGGAATATGTAACACGTTTTTTTTTTTTTTTAATATATAAATGTCATAAAATTGTGTTCACTACTTTCTTTCTACTCAAACGTATAGAGAGTATGTCATTTCTTGCATCTTTACCACCTGTCCTTCATACTGTTTGCCACAAAGGCCCTTAAAATTAAAATAGTCCACAAGTCCGCTTGTCAATTTGTATATCATGTAACTCTGGGTGTTCTTTGTAGGCCATGGAACAACATAGGTCCAATTTCCAGCCCGCCAGCCCAAGAACCCGTGATCCAAAAACTGCCTAAGTATGGAATCATGCCTCCGTGCAAGTATGGAATGATGGCTCCGTGCTTACTCTATAAAATCTCATCCCCATACTTTACAAAAGTACATATTTCGTATGTATAAAAATAAATATCTACTTTAAAAAATTACGTATTTTCTATGTATAGTTTATGGTCTCCAAGAACCTATAATTTCATAAATTTCAATTTCTTGTGTTGAGAAGCCCCTGTTTTAAACAAAACTAATTCAGGAATGCTATTTATTTGGTCCTTTTGTCCACCGCCTTATGTAACAGACATTGGTACTATACATTTTTTCCTTTTCTCCACCAGCGTATGTAAAACCTATGTAAAGAAAACTAATTCACGAATGCTAAAATTTTTGGACACGAGCCCCTTAAAATTCAAATAGTCCGCAAGTCCAATTGTCAATTTGTATATTGCAAAACCGCCGAAGCTATTTGTAGGACACAAAACAACAAAAACCTGATTTTCAGGTCCCCAACCTGAAAACCCACGATCCAAAAACTGGCTAAGTTGAGAACCCTCTCTTTTAAAGAAAACTAATTCGGGAATGCTATTTTTTTCATACTTTTGTCCACCAGCCTATGTAACAGACATCAGTACTATTTTTTTTGTTTTTTTATCCACCAACATATGTAAAAAGGAAAACTAATTCGGGAATGCTAAACTTGTTTGACATGAGCCCCTTCAAATTCAAATAGTCCACAAGTCTGATTGTCAATTTGTATATTGCGGAACTCTAGGGGCTATTTGTAGGCCACAGAACAATAGAAGCCCAATTTTCAGCCCGCCAACCCAAGAACCCACGATCCAAAAATTCAAATAGTCCACAAGATAGCTTGTCAATTTGTATATCGCAGAACTCTCGATGCTATTTGTAGGGCATGGAACAACAAAAGCCCAATTTTCAACCCGCTTACCTCGACAACCCGGAATCAAGATTTCGTGCATGATCTATATATCTACTTAATAAAATTACATATTTGATTTTTGTAGGCCACAGAACAACAGAAGCCCAATTTTTAGCCCGCCAGCCCGAGAACCCACGATCCAAAAATTCAAATAGTCCGCAAGATCGCTTGTCAATTTGTATATTGCGGAACTCTCGGTGCTATTTGTAGGGCACAAAACAACATAAGCCCAATTTTCAGCCCACCACCCGAAAACCCGGAATGAATCTTTTGTGCATGCTCTATATATCTACTTAATCAAATTACATATTTGATATGTATACTTTCTTCTGTCCATCAACCTATAATTTCATATATTTCAATTTCTTCTGTCCACGAACCTATGTTACAAACGTTGGCCCTTAAATCTCAAATAGTCCACATGTCCGATTGTCAATTTGTATGTCGCAGAACTCTGGGTGCTATTTGTAGTGCACAGAACAACACAAGCCCAATTTTTAGCGTGCCAGCTCGACAACCCCCATGCTCTATATATCTACTTAATAAAATTACATATTTGGTATGTATAATTTATGTTGTCCAGGAACCTATAATTTCATGATTTTCAATTTCCTGTGTCCAGGAGCCCTTCTTTTAAATAAAACTAGTTCGAGAATGCTAGTTTTTTTGTAACATATGTACGCCCTTAAATTTCAAGTAGTCCACAACTCCAATTGTCAATTTGTATGTCGCAGAACTCTGGGTGCTATTTGTAGGGCATGGAACAACAGAGCTCGATTTTCAGTGCGCTAACCCGAGAACCCGCGATCCAAAAAACTACCAAGTATGGAATCTCTTTCCCATACTTTATAAAAGTACATATTTCGTATCTATAAAAGTAAATATCTACTTTATAAAATTAAACAAATTTCATATGTATAATTTATGTTGTCCAGGAACCTATAACTTGATAAATTTCAATTTCTTTTGTATCCACCATCCCTTGTTTTAAAGAAAACTAATTCGCGAATGCTAATTCTTTTGTGTTTCCATGTACTTCAACTTCCTACCCACATGTCTGTACTCGGTCGCATTTATTCCCATTCCAACCTGGCATGGACTACGCTGCCATGCAACACTTGTTTATTATAGGTTTATCTTCATCCTCCATTTATTTGAACTTTTGTACTTTATTCAATGTGAGAAAGAATCCTTCATATCTTAATAAATCACATTGAAGAGATGGATGTGAGGAATATTATCACAACTTACTATTGCCTTTACATTCAAATTAATTAGGATTTTGGTTCCCTCCATCCCATGGTATACCACTTTTGAATTGCGTGGTATTCTTTGTGGTGAGCATGGAATCTAGAAAAAATGGGTTCAAAGATATAACACGTATGTATGACATTGATTACAAGGCCATCTCTTCTATGGGATTTGGAATGGTTAGTATTTTTCAAGTTTGAGTGATATGTACCCTATTTCAGGGATACATGAACTATTATTTATTACATGCAAGAAACCCAATCCATTTATAGTTAGTTTCCTTTAGAAATGATTTAAATTATCCATGCTAGTTGTGATGGGTTCAAGAATTTATATGGAGGGTTGACTTAGAATAGGGCCTTTCAAGGCCTTATTTCTTGAAGAATTCAACCTTGGTGACTACCTCTTTGTTAGATAAGGGTTTTTAACGAGACATAGGGTTAACTTATTTACTTCATTACCTGATGGTTTCTAACAAGATGGGATGATTGATTTCAAAATACCTCATCGTTAAGGGTTGACAAGGAGATGGAATTCAAATTCTCTTTGTTAGGAATTTCTAAGGAGATGAAGGGTTGATTTCTCTTTGTTAAGGGGTTGATAAGGAGATGGAGGGTTGAGTTATCTTTTTTAGGGGTTTCTAAGGAGATGGCCGATTGACTTATATTCTTTAGGGGATAATAAGGAGATGGAGGGTTGATTTCTCTCCATGGGATTTCTATAGATATTAAGGGTTGCATTCTTTTAATTAAGGGTTTCTAAGAAGATGGAGGGTTGAATTCACTTTCTTAGTTAAGGGTTAGATTGAGGGTTGTCTTTCAAAATTTTCACTTTGGCACATTACTACATAAATAATATAATATCCAATCAATGATCTATGATTTTAATTTAGTGTGGAAGGAAAAAGTAAATATGGAGAGGAGAATATTTGTTAGGGATGAAGGTGAGTGTTCCTTGCAACAAGATGAAATTGTTTCAAGTAGGTCAATGACTTCCTAGGCCAAGGAGGGAGGCCAACCACAAACTCTTCCATCATATAAACTGGTGGTGGAACATGGAAAAATGTAGCTAGGGTCTTCAAAGGGAGTGAATAAGATCCAAATAGCTTAAAGGAAATCAGGATGTTGTTTGGAAAAGGTATATGAAAGTCCATATTGGAAATGGTTTCTCTAGAGATTTGATAAGACATTCAATACATCATAGACCACGTTGTCATTTCTATATTTTTAGTAATGTGACCCTCAAAAGTAACTTCCTAATGGTGGGAGGGGGGCTAGATATATGCTTTGCTGTGAACACCTTGCTATGAACGCAAAATTTAATATTCTATATTGACGAATACCGGGCTAGATATATGCTTTGTTGTGAACACCTTGAGTCAGTATCTGGTGGAGCCTAGACGTGTTCACATTGTAGCCACAAATCATGTGATGAGATACCTTAAGGGTACGTTGGATTATGGTCTCTGTTATATTGGAGATCATGACTTCAGACTATATGGTTACACTAATTCAAATTGGGTTGGAAGTGTTTCTGATAGAAATAGAACTTCAAGATTTTGCTTCAGTTTGGGGTCAGCCATGACTTCATGGCAGAGAAGGAAGAAATCCAGTATTTCTCTTAGTATGACAGAAGAAGAATAGATTGATGCATGTTCCGCTAGTTGTGAAGCCATATGGATTCAGAAGTTGTTGACAAGTCTATTCGATTTGGAGATGGAAGCCACCATGATTCTATGTGATAACCAAAGTCACATAAAGATGACGGATAAACCAGTGTTCCATGATAAGTCGAAGCACATAGAGATCCGATATCACTAAATTCGTGATATGGTGTAGAGGGGAGATGTAAAGCTCCAATATGTTGGCACAAATGAGCAAGTTGTAGATGTGTTGACCAAGCCTCTGAGACAAGCTTGGTATAGTCCAAAAGGACCTCCCTCGAAAGGGGGAGTGTTTCTGATGATACTATGATATCCTGATCAACAATGAGTAGCTTCGTTAGGATTTTATATCCTAGGGGATTGATCATCCCTGGGTAGATGCTGAAGGTCCGGTAAGGATGGTCTATCAGAGTACATGTGCATCTATATGCCAGCTGTGGTTAGTAGTGGTAGCTCTATTAGGATTTTATTTCTTAGGGAATATTTTAATTCCTGGGCAGATCCAGAAGGTCCGATAAGGATGGTATGTTAGAGTACCATGTGGTATCTTGTTAGGATTTTATATCCTAGGGAATCTTATGATTCATGGGCAGATCCCGAAGGTCTGGTAAGGATGGTCTTTCAGAGTACCACAAAATGGTGTTGTTGCACCTACCTCATTCTGTTGCCATATGCTGGTGATGTTGTTGTCTCAATCTCGTGTTGATGATGTTGTTGCCTCAACCTCATGCTCATGATGTTGTTGTCTCAACCTTGTGTTGATGATGTTGTTGTTTCAGCCTCATGCTGATGATGCTGATTGATTCAATCTCGCGTTGTTGATGATGTCGTACCATCCTCGTGTTGTTGATGATGTTGTACCAACCTTGTGTTGTTGTTGATGATGTACTAGCCTCATGTTGGTGAGATTGTTGTTCTAGCTTCAAGCTATTGATGTTGATGTTTCAACTTCATGCCGATGATGATTCTACTCCAACTCCATGTTGTGATGAAGATGATGATGCTACTCTAGCTCCATGTTGTGAACGATGATGATAATGCTACTCCATCTCCATGCCATGAATGATGATGATAATGTTACTCCAACTCCATGTTGTGAACGATGATGATATTGATGATGAGAAAAACTTCCGATGATTTGTAGATGTGCCAGTCAATGTTCCAGATGCTGATGATGTTGTTGCCCTCTCTCTCTCTTGATGATGTTGTATTGGGTTATGTCAATAGAATTCCATTCTCTTTAAGGGGGAGTGTTGAAATATTGTAACTTCAAAGAACATTCTAATTATATTTGAGTTATTATCTTATAGATAAAATTCCCTTTTGTGGATTGATCATGTTGGGTCTTTTATAAGACCAAATCCCCTTTTGTGGATCAGTTAAACCATATTTATATGGTGGCATTTGTAAATTCGGCCCCTAGGGTTTATAAAGTGGTTTTAACCACTCTTGGAAGAAGTCGACCCTACTAAGTGAAGATACATAACACTAGCACCTCCTCAACTAGTATTTATAAGTGAGGATGGTGCCTCATTTATACACCCACTCACTCACTCACACTTCTAGTGTGCATATTTTGAAGGAAGTTGTAGTTACAAGAAGGAGAAGAGAGGCACATGCCCAGTCCTAGTTTATTCTTGGTGGTTTGGTCTTAGCCTTAACATTGTATTGACAATCTATTATTGAGGAAGTTTTTGTTGGGTTTTCTCCCCCATGAGGGTTTCCCTGGATAAAATGTTGTGTACCTTGTGATTTTTTTTCTTTTAGTGATCCTACTTATGTTTTTATGCTCTAGTAAATTGAAAAGAACTTAATAACAACTCTAAATTTAACAAATACGTATAGTTTTAAGGCTATAATTTTTCTCAAAATTACATGATACACCTCAAATGTCATTTTTGAATATATCATTCTTACCTTTCAATTCACTTCTTCACACAAATTCCAAAGTACTTCTCATTCTCATCCAACTGATCATGAAGTTGGGAAAAAGAGTCCTACTCATTGATATTAACTTCATGCAATAAAACATCATGTTCTTGAAGCTAAGCATTAAAATCTTTTAATAGAGTAACTTGATCATTAAGCTTGGCAATGGTTTCTTGCAAAGAAAAATCTCAACATTATTGTTGTCATTAATATCATACAAGATCCAACTTCATCATTGAGTTTGTCTTGAGATTCATGCAAAACAATCGCTTTATTTTCACAAATTTTCTAGAGTTTCCAAAAAATCAATTCCCCATCTTCTACATTAATATCATTCATAGTATAACCGATACTTTGATGTAAAGAAAAACTAAAAAATATGGTTTTATTGATCCTTGATACTATTGTGACCAATTTACATGTCCTTTAAATACGAATCCAACAAAATAAACAACAACAAAAATAGATTATGTATGTAAAAATTATGCCCTCCAAAGGATTTAGGGAAAAATTTTGATTGTGACATTTGCACAATTGTATGACCATACTAGAGAAAGTGAAAAATAGTGACCTACCTTTTTTCTCGAAGAAAAGTATCTCTAAATTATATAATGGTATAATTTTTTTTACAGACACCGTATCGTTTTTGTCCGATACTGCGAGAGTACAATCAAACTATATATTTTCTATACTGAATAAAACAAAAGAATCCATACTATTTACACAAAACAACATACCAACATCAACTGAAGTAAAGACTGGATAGACGCAGATTGATGAATAAAAAAGACCACAACACCTCCGAAAGACACCTCGATACTCAAGACTGCTCAATTTTCAAAGATGTTTAGATGGGTAGGTGGGATTTCTTCACCATTATGCCAATGATATATAGTTAGTCTACCTTTGGACTCCTTTAGCACCCGCTTTGACAATAAGTCTGCCTCTTTATTGTGCTCCCGATATATGTGCTGGAAACTAATTTCTTTAAATAATTTTTTCAATTCCAATGTTTTTAATTTCCAGCCATCTAAATTCACTGCTTGAAGTTGACCCTTGTGATTCATCCAATCAATAATGACTTTTGAATCCCCCAAAATTTGAATTTTATCAATTTCCCAGAGCGAAGCCAATGTGAGAGTCACCCACAAACCCATTAGTTCCGCCTTTGTGTTTGTGCCCGCTCTGTAGTTGATGTACAATTTGGTGACCCTCGAAGGATGAGTTTTAAATAATCCACCCACTGCACAACAACCCCATGTAATTGTGCCGCTCCATCAAAGCATGCTAGTGTAAAGCCCTCAATGTGAATAAAGCCACACACTCTATTTGGAATGGGTTTTATGGAAGCAGACTGCCAAGAAAAAGTAACTGCAATCCTGTGCACCACCGCAATATAAGAAGGTGTGTGATCCTCGAATAATACCTTATTCCTCTCAATCCAGATTTGCCAGCAAGTAATAGCTGCCAGACTAACCGGTGGAGATTTTTCTAAATTCCACACAATTAAACAATCTGAAATCGATGATCCAACCCAAGGAATTTTTAAGTTGTAGACTTTGGTCAGACGACTCCAAACTGCCTTAGTGAAGGGGCAATGTATAAAAAGATGATTTGTGTTTTCCACATTTTTGTTGCAGAGCTTGCATACCCCAGGGCCAACCCAGCCTTTAATTTGAAGCACATCCTAGGTAAGTAACTTATTGAATGCTGCCAACCACAGGAACAATTTTATTTTTAGCTGGATTGGCCACTTCCATAGGTTGATAATCCAGGCTTTTTCACATTTGAAGTTTAGAGGTTTTATTAGAGCACGATAGAGATTTTTGACTATTATTAAGCCTGAAGTGTCCCCCCAACCCACACCAGACCATCTGCACCGTGCGACAAAGATATACCCGCATCCTTTAATGCATTAGTGAATTTGTCCCATTCTGAAGCACTCTATCCCAAAAGGCCCAATGAATCGCTCATGCGCCAACGATCTGGGAATGGAGATGCGTCCACTATATCTCTTGCCTACGCTAAGACCAAGATTTGATTTATTGATAGCTGCGATCGAAGTGTGTCTGAGAGGATAGAGGTCTCCTCCAGATCGACAATTTTATCCGCTCTAATCAAGATTGAATTCCCAAACACAGGCTTCCACCGGATCCAATGCAATAAAACCAGAATGTTCCTTGTCAAGCTGCTCCATATGCTATACGACTTTGGATGCTGGTGGTTTTATTTTCAAGATAGTCTACTACAGAAGAACCCCCACAGTATTTATCCTTAAGAATCCTATGCCAAATGCTGTCAACAGTCAACGCCCCCACAATGTACTTGCCAATAACGCTGAATTGAACATATTTAAATTTCTGAGCCCCCAGCCACCACAATGCTTTGGTCTTACTATAATATCCCATATACAAAGATGGTAGTGGTGCATTGCCTTTTGGACACTCCACATGAAGGAAAATAAAAGTTTCCGAATGCGGTTTAAAACAGACTTTGGGATCATCTCCATAGACATCCAAAAGACTGATTGATTTTTCAATAAAGATTTAACCAGAATTAATTTTCCTCCCATTGATAACAACGGATTACACTAGAGCCCAATTTTTTTTTCAATTTTTGCCACTAACCAGCCCCAATCATCAGCTTTGACCGCTCCTGGTTTTAAAATATAGCCTAAGTACTTGAAACCCAATTTTAAATCAACGAAGGAAAAAGGTAAAATGGATTTTAAAAGTTTGAGCTCCACATCCTCAAGCCCCCAATAATGAACATTTGTTTTTGTAAAATTTATGCTTAGTCCAGATACCGAACAAAAAGCTTGGATAGTGTTTTATATCAATCTCCATTCTGCTGGGTTTGCCTTAGACATTACAAGAACATCATCCACAAACATTAAATGGATAATTTTTAGATGTTGCGTTAACTTTATACCAGAAAAAATTTGGTCAACAATGCCTTTTGATAGCAGTGGACTTATCCCTTCCATGATCAAGATGAATAAATATGGGGATAATGAGCATCCCTGATGAAGCCCCCTCTGGTTCTTAAAAAAATCCGTCGCCTCACCATTTATCAGAACTGCAAAACTGGCACTTGTAACACAACACATTATCCAATCCATGAGCTTTACCCCAAAGCCTACCAAGAGTAAAACCACTCTAAGGTATTCCCAATCTATGTTATCATAGGCTTTTTTGATGTCTACTTTCAACACCAGGGATTTGATTTTTTTTTTAATACTATGGATAGTCTCATGGGCCGAGCCAATTGCATCCTGAATTCTTCTACCCTTTAGAAAACCAAGTTGTTCTGAAGAGAGGCACTTAGATAGAACAAGCTTTATACGATTAGCAATGACTTTTGAGATAATCTTGTAGATGAGATTACATAAGGAAATAGGTCGAAAGTCATCGAAGGAGTCATGCTTGTTTACCTTCGAAATAAGGGCCAGGAAAGTCGAGTTAAGACCTCCACAAATTTTGCCATTCCTCCTCGAGTCCTCCACCATCTCGAGCAAATATTCACCTACTAAATCTAAGAAGGAAATGAAAAACTCAGTAGTCCACCCATTAGGACCAGGGCTTCTGTCTTTGTTAAAATTTTCTAGAACATATTTTATTTCCTCCAGCGTAATCGATTTAAGGAGCAAATCGGCCTCCTCCTCAGTAACCATTTTTGAATAAAAGCTGGAGATCCTCACAAGTTCCGAGTAATCTGATCTATCCTTTTCTCTAAAAAAATATTTGAAATGGTTAAAAGCCTCCTCTTTAATCGCTTCCTGACCAGTTATCTTGATTCCAGTACTCGAAGTTAATTCCCACACATGTTTTGTATTTCTATTAAAGCTTGCCATCTTGTGGAAAAACTTAGTATTGGAGTCTCCACTTCGGATCCATGTGACCCTGCTATGTAACCTCCAAGCCTCCTCCGCCTCTCACAGTAAATTATTTCTATTAGATTCCAACACTTTGAGCTTTCCATCGTCCTCTAAGGATAAAGATCCCTCTGCTAATTTATATAACAACTTCTCAATTTCCAATTCCCAATGTTTCATTGATTCTTTTTTTTTAAACGAAACTTCATTTGACCAAATATTTGTTTGTAATTTTAGTTCTTTAAGCCTCCACACCAGTCTCTGTTGACAATTTCCTTCCAAGAGAAATCGGGGGTCACTCCAAATTGTATGAACCAAGTTTTTAAATTCGGATTCCTACACCCACAGAGCATTAAACTTGAAAGGGAAAGCCTTATACACCGGATAATTCACGAGTTGAATAAGAATAGGAGGATGGTCTGATATGTAGGGATATTCCACCCATGTTCTTGAAAGACCCATTGTTGACAACGTTCTTTCCGGGACTAAGCATCGATCAAGCCTTATGGCAACAACAAATTGGCTAGCATGCCCATTATGACAAGTGGGAACCAACTTGGTTGGCTTAAGATCGACCAGCTTCAAGGAGGCAAGTAAATCTCTTAGGAAAAACTCAAAAGAACCAGGAATATATGATCCACCCCAGTTTTCTTCTGAAGACAAATAAAAATTTAAGTCACCTGCTATGATAATATTTGGGATTGTTAGTATATCACTCTTTGTAAAGGAACTCCATAAGAGCTTTCATTCTTTACACGGTCCATAAAGATTAAAGAGCGCCACCCCCATTTTTGAGGAGACACAACTACATGTTACCAGAATTCCACCAACAGTCAAGAATGGTTTCAGATCAAAGGAGATTGGGTCCCAAGCAACCAATAAACCACTAGAAGTCCCTAAAGAGTTTACAACAGCTGCAGCCCAAGATGGACGGATTTGGAGACAAAAATCCCTCGCTTTCTGTTCATCCGAAAGGGTCTCTTGAAAAAATACAATATATGGCCTTGTACGATCCAATAGTCTACGAACCGAGGTAGATTTGAGGGTGCCTCCAATCCCTCAAATATTCAATGAGAGCAATAACATCACTTCGCCCTTGCCAGGGCCTTCATTGCTCTAAGGGCCCCCGAATCCGAGGAGGTAGGAATACTTTCCTCTACTTTATGAATAGAGCTCGCCAGTTCCTTCCGTGAGCTTCTCGTTTTGACTGGTGACAGTTCTGAGGAAAGACCTCGGGACCAAGCAAAGGCTTTACCCCCCTTACCTGAAAGCTGAGAGGAGAATGAACCCATCTCCATAGTTGAGCCGATAGCTTTCTTTCCAAGGAAAATAGGTAAGGGCTAGGGGAAACAAATGTCACTGAGGCTAGGTAACAGAGAGTCAAGGGTTTTAGAGAGCTCATAGTTCTTCTCCTTAGCCTCTCGATAACCTGGTAGAATAGGTGAAAGAAGGAGCACATCGTCCTGGAAGGATTTTGAAGGCACAACAGTACTAGCAGCGGGGGTTGCAAGGGATGGTTTCAAACTGTTCCACAAAGGAGGAGTCGACAGAGGGTCTATAAGATGGTTCTCAACAGAAGCTAAAGGCTCCTCAGTCGATAAAAGAGGCATTAGATCCCTGGAAAATGTAGGATCTGTCTGCATGGATATTTCCGACACAAATATCGGTGGTGAAATACAGGGGTTTGTGGCTTCTACCAAATGGATGAGTTGAGCAGAAGATGGAAGGTTGGATCGATAGGGTTCAGAGATCGTGTGACCGAGATTGGCTCTCTTTGGCATAATATTTTCCAATAACCATTCCGAGGTATTTATGGCCTCCTTCTTTTCACAAGTCAAGGATTTAAACAACAGAGGATAGAGAAAAAGTAACTTACCAGAAAGACTAGTATCCGACTCAAGCAAAGGAGGAGCTGAGCCTCCCAAGGATTCATACAAGAAATCCAAAGAGGCATCAGTTTCATAATAAGCTGGAGGACTCCTCTGCATCTCAGATTCTTCCGAAAGATCATCCAATAGATTCCCCTTACAGTCATGACAAATATGACCTGTTTGACGACAAATGTTGCAGCAGAAAGGCAGGCCAAGATAATCCAAAGGCTGAGAAATCTTTCAACCTCTCCATTCTATTTCGATAGTTTCCGACAAACCATCGAAGATGTCCACATCCACTAGAACTCGACCCATCTTCCGCATCAGGGAGCTAAGAGCTTTGTATTCTAGAGTGATGAATCTCCCCAGAGTATCATCAATATCCCTTAAGGCTCCTTCATTCCACAAGAACAGTGGGAGACCAAGAAGGAGTACCCAGAGATATCTGAACTGAAAGAACTCTGTCTCAGGATTTAAAGCAATCCTCCATCGTTTCAACATAAGACTATTGCCTCCAAATACCCAAAAGGAACTCAGTAATAGGGTAGCATCCTCAAGGGATTTGCAGATAAACCCCAACCAACCTTTTTTGAGGAAGATAACCTTAGGAAAATAGCCAAGAATGGGAATCCAATGATGTTTAATCTACTCCTCCAAGGGATATTTTCTCAAATACTTATAGGATAAACGACCTACAAGAGTGCAAAGAGCCATTCTGCAAGTGTCTTCTAGTCCCACGTCATTGCCTAATACCAAGTGCTTGCCCTTCCTGTTTTCTTTCCACAACTTACGACGATAGGAGACTGACTGGGACTGATCAGATGGATCCTTAAATCCTCCCAAGGAAGACAGAGACGGATTCGACAAACCAGGAGGCATCGAGGTCGACTGAGTACTAGACCTTCCACCAAAGGTAGGAAGGGAGGCAAACTCTAGAGAGGCTGACTGTTGCAGAGGGAAACGAGAAGGAGAAATAGGTGAGCTAGTTTGGATTGATGGCTTATTTAATAAAGGTATGCCTCTCGAAGACCCCGCCTACAGTTTATCCACTGAATCAAACAACCCCACTCACTTCCAAATCTTCTCATCTTCCAGACTCATAAGTAACTTTAACTTCTGCTCCATGTCAAAAAAGTCAATTCAAAAAAACAAGCCAGTCAATGGCGGTCACAACAGTCACTGACAAGTAAGCAGACCAAGAAACAGAAACTGTCACACAACAACTGAAAATTTAGCAGACCAAGGTAGAAAGGTTCGAGATCCCATGAGATTAGTCCTACTCTTATTCAAATAAAATAAATAAAAATGCAAGAAGCCCCTCCCTTTGTGGGGCATGGAAACATCAAAGGAGGAGTCAATCATTAGAGCATCCAAATTCCAACCAAAACCACTCAAAATGAATAAACAAAGAGACTGGAGAGGGGACCTAGAGTTTGACCAACCACTTAAAGCAGACAATAGAATCACCAAATGAAATGGTTAGCCAATAATACTAGTCCGACTATTAAAAATCGACACCGATCTAAATGAAACAAGGCCTTCATACTTCTGTTCATAACAGAGCATGGATGACCAATTGTTCTATGAAATTTTGAAAAGGCTTCCCGCTGCTAAGCCTCAGCTTCTATATCCTGTGTTCGGCTTCTATATCCTGTGTTCAACTTCTTCATGCTGTGTTCGACCTAAATAGTGACCTACCTTAATTTTTCATAAGGATTACGTTGCAATAAATGGTATTAAAATATTCAATGGTATGAGAAATTAATGACGATTTTATTAGATATCTCAATTCATAAATAAAAAGAGAAAAAAAACTCTTTGAAGATAATTTTTTTTTTATGGTAAGGCCTTCATACCTTTGCAAACCACTATGCAAAATATTTATGAAAATTTCTACTGCCTAGAAAAGTTATGATGGGCATGTTTCCATGCTTCTTTAACACCTCCAAAAGTACTCTAAATATGTAACATCTTGACCAAAATTTGAGAGTTGGAAGTCATTATTTGAACCATAAGATCTTTAAGACTCTTTTAAAATTTGCAAGGTTCAGATATGCCATCAAATGTATCATGACTAACATTTTAGTGTTCTCACTATAATATATTCACAAGTCATTGTTTTTTTCCTACATAACTGCGCACTATGACGTATTGTAAGAATTATATGATATTTCCTTTATTCATAATAACCATAACTTCGTCATAACTTAGTTGTGTAATCAACACATAATAAAGTTAACCCAAAATGTTATCATAAGAAAACAAAAGATTATGTGAGAAAAACCCAACAAGGGAGAAAACTCCATCATCAAAGAGAAACTCAATTCAACAAGTGATGTTCTGCAAATAAGAGTAAGGCCTTGTGTGGATGTGTGTGTGAGTGGATGAGTAGGGTTGAATTAGTTTCCTCTAACTCATAAATGTAAGACCACAAGATGACCTAACAACCATCAATTTGGAACCACAAAGGACTTAGTAAGTTGAGTTTACCCTTACGCATTAATGGTCTTTTAGAATCTTTTTGATAGAGCTTGAAATATTGTTTAATTTATATGGTTCCTTTATAAATGATACTATTTTGTGCCCTAAATCGATTGTTAGTGGACTATTTAGTTTTATATAATCATTGGTCCAGTTATAAGAAACACATACCATATCTTTTATAATCTTTCGTGTGAATTGTTCTTTTATTGGTTTTACAACCAAAACCTCATATCTTTTACAATATTTGATATCGATTTTGATGTGGTCATTTTTTGAACATCTTATGATTGTAAAACGATGGTATTTACTTGATTCTTTACATCTACCAATTTTAGATAGTGTAGTTGTTGTATTGGTGAAATTACCCAAACTCCTAACCTACCTTAAGGTGCGCAAGGGGACATTATAATTTCCATCCCATCACTTGAGATATCATTTCGACTGACTCTGAAGGAGCTACTATGCAAGGAGGAAGCACTAGAAACCATGATGCTATTGAAGGATTTGCTAAAGTTCATACCAAAGGTTGTCCATGAGGTAATGAAATCTCACCTCATGATTTTTTTTATTGATATTGCATATTATGAATAAGTTGTTGTCTATGATAATTAAATGATGTACCCTATTGGGGTATTTTTTTTTCTATATCCCTCCCAAGGTTATGATTAATCCCTGGGTTAGGGAGGCTTGGGAAACCCATTTTTGGTATGAACAACCATGCATAGCCTAACGAAAGGATTTTCTCACTTCTCCATTAAGGAAGAAATTATTTGATGTGAAGTCATTACTCAAAACCCTAGATGTGTTAGAATACCTTGGTTGTCCTCATTGAATTCCATGAAACGTTCTCAATGGATGAAGTCAACCAACTATATTTCTTGGTATGAGTAGAATTTATAGGATTAACCATGCAATTTTAGGATTTTCTAGAATTCATTTTTGTGCCAATTATCAATTTTAGATGCCATGGGCCTATGAGATTTTTAATCCATGATCCTAAAAGAAGGTTTGTCTCAAATTCAACCTATCTAAATACCTTAAGGGTGCAAATTTATAATTTGCATGACATATGAGTGGGGAAAGGGTGCAAATTTATTCTCTAGCAAGTTTGGTATATCAACCTCCTGTACACCTAGTTTCGGTTTCAAATCCCATATAATAGAATTAAGGATTTCTCTCTAATGGCCAAGTTGGAAAATGAAAAAACTCAATTTTATTATATTATACAAGGTTAGACCTCGATAACCCAACCCTCAACAAAATGTGAAGGTTGGATGAAGCTTGTAAAAAAGGGCAAAGCTCCAAAAGTCCAAAAAGCTTAGTTGACCTTGACTCTTGGCCTTGGCTTAACACCAATGAAACTTGCTACTCTGACCTTGGGCAAAATCTTGTTGGGGATTCCCTTCCTAGCTCCGCTCGAGGGGATGGGGTTCATAGGGAAAAGTATCTTTCCCCACACCTAAAATATTAGTTGTCTCATAATGTGGAAGATTCTCATAACGGATAGAGGAATAAAACCCTAAATGATTTTTTTTCACCCATGATGAACAATGTGATTTCTCTAAATGCCTTTAGCTTCCTTGAAGCATGGGGGATGAGGAGGAGGTGGATTTTCATTTTTCAAGTTTGCAATGAAGACAATGGAATCTTCAAGGCATAATGAATACTTTTCAAAAATCCATGGTTTGCAGAGTCCATGAAATCATTCTCGAACTGCATATTTTATGTTTGCAAGAAGATAAAGTAATTGGTTTGATGTTGAAGGTAAAGGAGTGTTTTCCACCCTATTCTTCCTGAAGTTGGTTGCTCCTATAATTGGTCATGGTATTGATCCAACATACTACATGGTTTGGACATTTTTTGATTTGGATGGCCAAGTCTTGGGAATGACCAACATATATGCTTCAAATGATGTGAATGATAGAGTGGCCCTATGTGATTGGTTGGTTAGTGAGCTCCTAGAAGCCACACAGTTGTTGTGTGGAGATTTTAACAACGTGGAAACTCAAAAAGATAAATAGGGATTGTTACCTGTTTGGATGTTGTTGAGGGAGAAAATGAACTTGAATAGTCTAAAGGCCAGGCTTAGGTTGTATGATCCCAACAAATTATGTTGTCTAATTCTTTTGAGCTATGATGTACCTACTCCAATTTTCATAAATTTAGTAAAAGAGTATTGAATAATATTGATCAAGCCATTGTTTTTTTTCTTCTTCTTTGAATAAAGTGGAAGATGTTTTGTCTAGGTTCCATGAGATCTTACTCTTCCAATCATTAACACATTGTTTTTATACACATTTTTGGTCATCCATGACCTAAAACATTTTTTTGTTCTAATAAAACCATAATAAACTCTTGCATATATAAGATTGAGTCTTTCTAGGCATCATCTAGGTATTCATCCTTGTGCCTGCACCTTACCTTGAAGCGACCCACAAGTGCTCACTTTATGTTAAATAGCAACCTACAAGCCCCTCAGAATAGCCTGAAAAATATAGAAAATGTACGAAAGTGTGGGATTTTGAGTGGGATAAATGGAAGGTGTACATTTGTATGTTCTTGATCTTGATCCTAAACCACTTGAGACAACTTATATGACTATAAATAAGAGGCTCATGGATAGGTAGGATTATCTTGGATAACCCATGAAATACTAGACTAAATATTTGTTCCTTAATTCCTCTTCTATGAGAAGCACTAGTTTCTACAAGTTTGATATAAACGAATTAAGGTGTCTTCAAAGTCATCTTTGGCTCCTCTTATTTGTTGGATCTCATTATCCTTGAATATTGTATAGAGTTAGAATGAAGATTAAGGCTGGAGGAACCCAATGTTGGGAGAGGAGCTTACCACACGTAAAAACATGGATACAAATTTGTCGTAATTCTTCTTATTTCAATGAATTTAGATCTCTCCCCCCCCGCAAATTCATGTTGATTTTGTATACTTCATGTTATAAAATTGGATAGGTAGAATTTTTATCATATTATTAATTCATTAATGCAACCTAAATTTATTTTTACTATACAAAATGTCACCAAAGGAACGAGTAAGGTATTTATTTTATGATTGTGTGTAGGTATAGGTTGGGCCATGTCATTGGATATCTACCTTACAATTTGACCATTGAAGAAGCAAGAAGACCATGAATCTTGATAGGTATTACCTTCTCTTTTACCATGAACTCCATTCTTAAAAGCATTAATTGGGTAGAAAATTAGTCATGTACCCTGCTTTGCCAACAAGATTCCAACCCTCTTGTTGGGGATTATAAACATTGGCCCAAACAATTTTCCCTCTAACAACTATTTTTTCCAAAACCCTAAGAATGATTTATTCTTAATTTTTCTCATATCAAGAAATGAACTTGTATTGAAGCTATCAAGTACCTTTGGAATAGAATGCCTTGGCCCAAGGATTTTAAGAGAGGGATATCTCTATGGGAGCATGTTATCTGTGGGGTCACTGCTTTTTTATGGGGATACAGGAGGACACTCACCAATGTTAGGAGAATGAAGCATAAGGTTATGATAACATAATTAGAACAATTGTCTAGATAGTTACATCATAACCCTTTTAACAAGTGGACATAGGATAGAGTGGCCAAGCTATAACATTTCCTTAAGGAAGAAGAAACATGCAAAAATTGTGAGGCACAAAATTTAAGCTAGGATACATTGGCTTAAGTAAAGAGAGATTCTGACTAAGGCCCTTTTCAAATCCCCAGTAACAAAGGAGGTGATGAAACACATTAAAGTTTTAAAAAGTTCTTGAATGACACATGAAGAAGGCATTGAAAGATAATTATAAACCATTATAAAATGGTTTTTTAGTCCCAAGGGATAATGTAGGACAGAAGGGTGGCCATGGTGACATGCATTTTCGTAGTTTTATGTCATTTTTCACCGAAACATCAAAGAATTTCTAACAAGAGTAGACCTTAAACTAGTTGAAAACAACCCTAAAGGAGATGGATGGCAATAAGTCCCTAGGTCTAGATAAATACTTGTGTGAATTTTACAAATCCACATGGGATTTTGTTGGGATTGAATTGCTCTAGGTGTACATGGAGGATATACAAAGCCAATAATTGGGGAATCACGTTAAAAAGGGGCTTATGAGGCTTATTTAAAAACCTGTAGATCTTGAAATTATCACCAACCATCGCCTGATCATGCTACATAATATTTTGTAGAAGATACTGGCCAAACTCTTGGTGCCATGACTAAAACATATTCTCCCAGATATTATCATACTTGAACAAACACACTTAATTAGAGGCTATTATATTTTAGACGATGTCATTGTTGTATGGAAAGGGATGGAGTGGACTAGAAGCATGGATCTAGATGTCAAGTTCATCAAGACTAATTTTAATAAATCATATGATAGAGTTGAGTGTGTTAAAATAATAGGTGTGTTTTCACCCTAGACAATATCACTATATTGTCACCCAACCATAAGCACAAGGCCACCCCTAAGCACCTTAACCTTGACAGATAGAATAATTCTGGAAGCAAACACTAGAACCAATAACCACCCAAGATAGTGTACCTCTCTCCAAAGCTAGCATACCAAGCAGAGAATCCAAACCATAAGCCAAATACCAAGTCACTACTGCAACAACTGCAACTCTCCTCTAGTTATGCGCACCACTAGTCTTTATGAGGTTGTGAGTGAGTGTGAGTCCAAATGAGCTCAAGCACCCTCTATTTATAGTGCTCCAAGTCAACTAACTGGGTCAACTTTTGTTCCTGGAGGATAATACTTTAATATTAAATATTCTCTTGAGCCAACTTGTCTTCTAGGTTCCTTATTCATATTTTAGGGTTTTTCTAGCTTCCCGAAATATTCTAATCTCGTTAAAGGTTACACGTGGAGGTTAATACCTCCCGCAACTATCGTAACATCAAAAATCCCTCCTAGATAGGGAGGTATTATTGGTAATGGTCTTGAGTAAAAACATACCATTCTGTTGGTAGCATCATCATAGTCACACAAGCTATCTCATGATCACACAAATCAAACCGCGAGCAACATCATCACTATCCATCTAGTTGGCAATCATCTCCAATGCTAGTGGTAGTCTCCAAGAAAATCAGATAGTAGCATATAGTTGATACAATGCCATCCAATAGAATACACCTGTGTCTATCCATAGTAGTACACAACTACTACCCAGTGGTACACAACCACTCCTAGTAGCACACAACTACTAACCAGTGACACATAGTCTCTACCAGTGGAACACATCCACCACAATAGCATACAACTATTGTCCAGAGACATACAATCTCCACAACAATCAAATCATATCATCTAATATCATCCTTCATCAACAATGTCATTAACTGCATTGCCTCTAAGCCGTACTAGAATGATGAAAATGCATCATATCTAAGTTGTACTGGCATGATATGGAGTATCATCTACATCATCTCTAAGTCGTACTAGCATGACATATCTAGCATGATGCCAATGCATCATATCTAAGCTATATTCCACATCTAAGCTATACTCGCATGATGTAGATCAATACCTCACTATGTCATCTCTAAGCTATATGATCATATCTAAGTTGTACTAGCGTGACATATATAGCATGATTCCAATGCATCATATCTAAGTTGTATGCCACCTTTAAGTTGTACTAGCATGACACAAACCCTCAACATCATCTCTAAGTTGTATGGTCATGACCATATATAGCATGATGTAGCTCACCAACATCGTCTCGAAGCTATACTAGCATGAACATAACTAGAATGATGTCAATACATCATATCTAAGATGTATGCCCACCTCTAAGTTGTACTAGAATGATTCTCCTCAAGCCACTGTATCATCAAAAACTCCAACCATTTGTATCATATATGGGATGCACTAGAATGATCATATCTAGCATGATGTAGACATTGTCTCTAAGTTGTACTAGCATGATACAGATCCACAACTCAGTGACAGTCCATGATGCTACATATCATAGCTCCCTCCCAACCGAGGAAGTCATCTCCTCCCTTTCAACCAAGAGAGAAATCTCCATGAGCCACATCTTGTCCCTCAAGTAGAAAAATTTTATCATGGACAAAGGATTAGTTAAAATATATGTTGTCTTCTCATAAGTGGAGATATACTGGAGAACCAATTCTCCCCTCTAGAATTTATCACGAATAAAATAGTACTTGATCTCAATGTGCTTCGACCTATCATGGAACACTGGGTTCTCTAAGAGATTCACAAAACTTTTTTTATCACAATATATCACAGTCAAATCCAACACATGATCAAACAATCTAGAAACCAACTTACAGAGCCACACTGCTTCTGTACAAGCATCACAAGCTACAATATACTCTGCTTCTATAGTGCTAAGTGCAACAAACTTATGTTTCATGCTAGCCCATGATATCATACTAGATCCCAAACTGAAACACATACCAGAAGTACTCTTTCTGTTATCTGCACTCCTTGCCCAATCTGAATCAGTAAATCCAATCTGAATTAGTAAATCCATGCAGTTGTACTTCACTGTTTGAGGCATACCTCAAACCTTATGTTATCATCCCATGAATATATCTCAAGATATACTTTGCAACTATCCAATGCTCATGTCTGGGTTCCACCTGGAATTGGCTCAACATGTTCACAACAAAGCAAATGTCCAGCCTGATATTTACCAAATAAATCAATGAGTCAATCAATTGTTGGTACAGGGATGAGTCTATTGGATTAGAATCAGAGTCTCTCAAATTCCTCATATATGTTACCATGGGAGTTTCCATGGATTTGCAATCCATCATCCCAAACTTTTGAAGGAACTTTACAACATAATTCCCTTGTCCTAGGAAGACTTCACCATGCTTCTGCCATACTTCTAGTCCCAAGTAGTAGTGCATGAGACCAAGATCCTTCATATCAAATTATGAGGCTAGATCCTTGTTACACTGAATAATGAGAGACTCTCCACCTGTCATGAACAAATCATAAACACATAATAGTAGAATCATAGGTGCATTATTCACAACCTTGTAATAGAGGTTTGGATCAACATGACTCTTGGAAAATTCAAGTCTCATCAAATAACTATCAATATGTGCATACCAAGATCTTAGAGATTGTTTGAGTGCATACAAGGCCTTCTTCAATCTACATACATGGGTTTCTCTTGGGTGTACCTCAAAACCTTGAGTTTTCTCTATATATACCTCTTCCTCAATTACTCCATTGAGAAAGGTGGTCTTTACATCCATCTGATGTAAACTCCAACCCATGGATGCTGCTAGAGATATGATGGCTCTGATAGATGTATATATGGAAACCATAGCAAACGTCTCATCATAATATTCCCCCTCATGCTGGGAGAAACCTCTAGCCACAAATATTTCCTTATATTTATCTATACTCCCATCTTCTACATGATTTATATTATAAACCCACTTTGAAGTGACTACAAACTTTTGTTTTGGTCTAGGCGCAACTTCCCATACATCATTTTTCATAATATATTGATATTCGTCCATCATAGCATCCTTCAATTATTTCTGTTTGACTGCTTCCTCAAAGGTGGAAGGTTCTGCATTAACAAGACTTGTCATGAGTGCCACATAATTGGAAATTTTTTTGGGTTTCTTACTTTGTCTGAAGGTTCCACTGGGATATTTATTCTTTTCTACTTCCTGCAAGGTGGATTCAATCCATGTTGGTCTCTTTCTAGTCTTAGGTGCAATGAATGGTTCCACATGTTTATGTGGTGGTTCTACTTCATCACTGTGGTCTTCTGGAGAACATGTGTTATATTCTTTGGTGTCTCCATGATCCTCTTCTTCATTGGAGTCTATGGAGTCTTCTATAGATTTCTTAAATGCAACCTTTCATCAAAATTTATGTCTTTGCCGATTTCAACTTTCTACTGACTTGGAACATAGGTTCTATATGATTTTAATGATTCACTATATCCAACGAATATAACTTTATTTCCTGAAGGTTCCAATTTATTTTTCTTGTCCTTGGGAACATGAATATAGACAGGGCATCCAAAGATTCTCAAGTGTTCAACACTTGGCTTATTTCCAGAGAAGATTCTTCTGGAGTCATGTTCTTTAGTATATGATGTGGGATTCTGTTCTGAGCATAAAAAACTATCATAATTTCTTCTCCCCATAGGAACATGGATAATTTTTGGTCATTCATCATTGCCTTGACTGTTTCTTCAATAGTTCTATTGTTTCTTACAACCACACCATTTTGTTTAGGATTTTGAGGGACAATGAGCTCCCTCCTAATCCCAACTTCTTTACAAAAGAAAACGAGCTCCTTGGAGGAGTATTCTCCTCCATTATCATATCTTGTTGTCTTGATCTTCTTAGCTGTTAGGTTATCTACTTCAACCTTGAATTCTTGGAATTTTCTAAATACTTCATCCTTAGTCTTTAGCAGATACAACCATGTCTTTCTTGAGAAGTCATCTATGAACGTCACATAGTAAATAGATCCTCCTAGAGACTTCACTGGCATATGACCACATACACCTGAATGTATTAGGTCTAATATATATTTGGATCTTTCTCACTCCTTGGGAATGGTTTCTTAATATTCTTCCCAAGTGCACATCCTCTGCAAACGCCTTCATGCACATATTGTAATTTTGGTATGCCTACAACCATCTATTTTAGATATGGAAATGCTTGATAATGAAGGTGAGCATACCTTCTATGACATAACTCCTAGGGTTGATTTCATCATGTATAATAGCTTGAGTATTCTAACGTAGGAGTTTATAAAATATTCCTTCCTGAATTCCAATGAATCTAGAGTCTTTTATATTTGAATCTTTAGACCATACAAGAAATTTTCCATCTACAAATGATACCCTATCTCCTTTCTCTTCCAAACAAGAAATAGATACTGGATTCTTTTCCAAACTAGGAACATATAAAACATTACTAAGATGAATAGAGTTACCTAATTCCATCTTGATAGTAGCTTGTCCAATTCCATTGACTACGTAAGAGTTCTTGTCTCCAAGCTCCACTTTATGAGGTGTTTCCTTTTTCGTTATCCTTGAGATATTTTTACGGTCACAGGTCATACGCCTTGAAGCTCCACTATCGATCAACCACATATCATCTTCAATAGATCCTATAAGAGCCGAGTAGTAGAAGAAATGCACTTCATCATGTTTGGCCTTCTTTGAAGGTTATTCATCTTTGGCAGCTGACACATGGTGTCTCTCCTTTCTCTTCTTTGTTAGTTTAGGATAGTTTCTTTTGTAGTGTCCATAATCATGGCATTCAAAACATTGTACTTTTGACATATCTCTTTTGGATTTCTTTCTTGAACCAAATCTTTTATTACCACCATGTGTCTTGAACTTTGTTGCAAAGGATTGATCATATTCTTTATTTTGAGGCTTTCCCTTAGAGTTCAACCTTGTCTCGTCTTGTGCACAACATGTCCAAAGTTCTTCTAGCATTGGAAACTTCTTCCTTGTATTCATGCTTGCAACAAATGCATCCCATGATCTGGAAAGACCATTGAGTGTTATGTTCACAACTTCCTTTTCTGGGATAACTTCTTCAATATCTTTTAGTTGATATCTCAACTGAGAAATCCTCACAAAGTATGAAGCTATAGTGTCATCCTTAGTCATCTTTGTGTCACGAAGTTCATTATTTAGACTCATCACTAGTCCAATATTTCTAACTGAGAAAAGGTTAGTTAGGGCATCGTACATCTTCTTGGATGAGTCAAGGTGAGATATGTAGGGTATCAAGTGTTTTTTTTACAGATTCCACTATGATACTCATAGTGTTGACATCATTGTCCTTGAACTTCTCCATTGTTGCAACATTATGAGGTTCCTTCTCTTTTCTTGCTTCAAACTATGGTTCCATGATCTTTCCTTTCATGATATCTAGAACTTTATTCTTGGAAAGGATGAGGTCCATCCTTGTCTTCCATGCTTTTAAGTTTGAAGCCCCTTCTAACTTGTTTTATGACTTCATAGAGTAAGTCATGGATGTGTTGACTTTGACTTGGTCAACCTTTGACTTTGACCAAAAACTCAACCTTGACACCTTGGCTAGCTGAGAGTACAAGGAGGTGTGCTAGGCCAAGGTTCATTAGAATAACCAGGAATTAGGTCAAGTGCTTCACTTAAGGTGCGTCAACAAGAGGTTTATGATTTCATTGTTGCAACAAAACTATGACTACAACTTCAACTGCAACTAGCGCTGCAATGAGAAAATAACCTCCCAATATACCTTCTAGTGGTTAGACTGTCCGTAGATAGTGTGGGTCCATAACCTGTTAAAATAATGGGTGTGCTTGTTTTCAACATAGACAATATCACTATATTTTCACCCAACCATAGGAACAAGGCCACCCTCGAGCACCTTAACCTTGACAGATAGAATAATTTTGGAAGAGAAAACTAGAACCAATAGCCAACCAAGATAGTGTACCTCTCTCCAAAGATAGCGTACCAAGAAAAGAATCCAAATCATAATCCAAAGACCAAGTCACTACTGTAACAAGTGCAACTATCCTCCAGTTATGCACACCTCTAGTCCTTATGAGGTTGTGAGTGAGTGTGAGTCCAAATGAGCTCAAGCACCCTCTATTTATAGTGCTCCAAGTCAACTAGATGGGACGACTTCTCTTCCTAGAGGATAATCATTTAATATTGAATATTCTCTTGAGTCGACTTGTCTTCTAGGTTCCTTGTTCATCCATTAGGGTTTTTCCAGCTTCCCATAATATTCTAATCTCGTTAAAGGTTACACGTGGAGGTTAATACCTCCTGCAGTTACTGTAACATCAACAGAGTGATCATTCATAATTGGTAAGTTGATGGCCCTTCTATTTGAACCCTTCTATATCAAGGTGTTTAAACCCAATTTCCATAGCCACATCTTTGTAATTCTTGTTTGTCTATTAATTGGGCTAGATCTTAAAAAAATGACCTCTTTAGGTCAATTTTATAGCATTGATCTTTAGAACCTACACCTTATGTGATTTCCATAAATGAATTGGGATATATTATTCATAATAGAGTGTCTTATATCCCTATCAAAATCATCCCCCTATCAAGACTTGATGGTGGACAACTAAGTAATGACCACTTCATTGATGATTCCTCACTCTACCAGAGGAGAATCAGACCCTTATCAATATAATGGATTTCTTTTATATGTCTTGTGAATACTTGGGCTCCAAGATTTCTTTTATATTTATTTTACTCTCCTCCAATGACCACAACCTGGTTTCCATTAGTTCTATGTGAAGGAAATCCTTTCAAAGAATTAACATGATTTTCTGTCAATCAATTGTTTAAGAAAGGCATTGAAACTACCATATATTTATTTGATATGGTGAAGGAAAGGGATTTTATGAGCTATCCAACCTTCAAGGCCAAGTTTTAGTTGACCAAGAATAACAAAAACATTATTGGCATAATCTAGAATCACATCCCTAATTGTAAGGGCCACAAACTTGGTGGTTATACTAGATATGGAACATGACAAAGGATTCAAGAAATACAAGTTGACTAACAACTATGGATGGCTATCAACTAACCTAGTGCTAGATGCAACATTGAATAAGATATAGAGGCTTAAATATTTTGATGTTTTGGTAGCTGCGGGAGGATCTTTCCCTCCTAGATGACTTTTCTTAGATGCAGAGAATATTCTGGAACCAAGAGATCCATTGGACAGATGTTGAAATACCCTAGAAGAGAAGTCGACCCAAAATAATAAAGTATAATGAAAAGACACCTTCCCAGAAGAGAAGTCATTCCAACTAGAAGGACAAGAAGACTATAAATAAGGAGATGCCTTAGCTCATTTGTTCACTCACTCACAGTCTCCCAGGTACATAGAAATAAGGCACATGTTTGGAGGAGGTGACGCAGTAGCTGCAACTACACAATTTATTGTTTCTTAGTATTTTGTATCTCTCTCTTGTATACTACTCCTTGAGGATGTGCACTAACTTTGTATGGTGCTGCTACTGCAGCCATGGTGGAATTTCTGGTTAATCTATCACTTGTCCTAGGTTTTATCTGATTGGACTTGCTTTGTGAACAAGTTCTATCTTATAAAGGTTGCTGGGGTTTTCCCAGGATAAATCTATTGTGTTATTTTATGTCTCTTGTTTATGTTGCTACTGCTCAGTACATGATATATATGTTAATGTTAATGAAGTAAAAGAACACTAGTAACACTAATGCTATGTAAATACGGAAAATCCAACATGGTATCCGAGTTGGTTACCTTTAGAACAATTTGACCACTGGAAGGAAGATCGCTACAACGACACCTTGTAGTTGCAATAATTTGTCAAGATCATTGAGCACTATCCCGAGGATGTTGGGAATAATTCCTTCACAAAGAAGTGCACCCTAACCTAGTGCACCCCCTAACACCCTCAACATATAGTTTGGAACATCGAGGTTTTTTAGTGCTAGGGTTTCTACCAACGAAAATGTCAACCAATATGAGAGTTGAGGACAGATTGGATGGAGCAGATAACATCAGATCTTGGAAGCATAGAATACAACTCATTCTAGAAGAGAATGAATTATTGGATCACATCAAAAATATGCTTCCAGAACCCGAAGACGAAGAAGCAAAGGAAAAGTTAAAGAAGAATGAGGTCAAGGCCAAGAGGATCTTGATAGACTCAATCAAAGATCAACATATACCCAATGTATCAGAACTAAAGACAACAAAGGAGATGTTTGATTCCCTAACCATTCTCTATGAAAGAAAGAACACCAGTCGAAACCTTACCTTACGACATCAACTCAGAAATGTGACTATGAAAAAGTCAAAGATGATAGCCAACTTCTTAACAAGGATATCACAGATCAAAGACCAATTAACAACCATTGTAGATCCAATATAAGATGGTTAAATAGTAACCACTATGCTAAATGGTTTCCCTTCCTCTTGGGACCCATTTGTCCAAGGAATTTGTGTAAGAAGGAAGTTACCCAAGTTTGACAAGTTATGGGAAGATTTCTCTCAAGAGGAATCTAGATTGATGTCCAAGAGACAAAAGGTAGATGATGAGGAAAACCAAGCACTTGCAACACAAGTGAAGAAGAGAAAGGAAAGAGAAGAAGGAAGTCCAAGGAGGTCTAAGAAGCCACATCGTAAGAGGGATGTGTCAAAGGTTCAATGCTTCAATTGCAGGAGATGGGACATTATGTTGCACAATGTTGTCACAAACATGAGAAATAAAAGGAGAAGAATAAACACCATGCACATGCAACAAAAGTTGAAGAGCACTCAAAGGCATCAAAGTATGAAGAAGGGAACTCAAGCAGGACAACAACACCAAACTATAGTTTTGCATATCAATTTTGATATTTTATATTGTTGTTGCTTAATAAAGTATTGTACCTAGGATACCAATATTTACAACTTTATTATTTCCTATTGCTATCAAATGTTTAGGTACACCTGAATACCGTGGGTATGATTACCATTAAGAAAATGCTCATTGTTCATTATTAATGATATACTTGTCTGCAAGATGAAATTGATCTCCTCTAGGAGATGTTCTTGATTACTAACCATTCCATGGAGGTTAACATGGAAATTGTTTTCTTGTCTCTTGTTCCAGACAAGTCACATGTGATAGCTCTGAGAAGGAGCTATGATGACGGTTGTAGGAGAAAATGATTTAGAACAATCTCTAGCCGAGACATAGAACTCTATAGATGGACTCACACACCCATGTGAAGTAGAAGACAAATAAGATTATCTCCTATGGAGATTGACTATGAAGAGAAAAAGGATCCAAAGATGACTGTACAATTAATTTTACCACTTTTCAGATCATCAAGAAGAGTCAGTAGTGCCAGAAGGGCCTACCTAGAAACAATGTGGTAAATAGGCATGCTCTCATGATACCTTGCATAATGCAAAGGAGATACAAATACATGACATTGATAATCCATACTATGAAGAGAAGTAGATGACTCCACTAGTGGTGAGGCAGGCGACCCCACCAAGTACCATCTTAGAAGGAGCTACATTTCAGAGGGAGTCAACCCTTAGGATCCAGTAGGGAGGATAAACCTCCCAGTACAGTCCATAGGAGATAAGACTTTAGAAGAAGTCAACATATGTAGTGGAAGAAGGTGGCTCTGGAGATCGTATAGACTCAAAGGGATTCAAGATTCAGAGGGAGCATTCAGACTCAGAGCAAGCTTGATCTCAGAGAGAGTCAGTTGATTCAGAAGAAGAGAGAGACGTCTTTTGGGGAGGAATATAGATCGCAACATCAAAGGATTCTAGGAGATGTGATATCTCCTGGGAGGATTACCTTGTCACCAGTAGATCTTGCTACAATGACAACCAATCAGAAAGACCGGGATACATAATTTCCTCAGTTCCAGAAACCACACATGCTACGTGGCATTGATTTAGAGCCTTCCACCTTTGAATAAGTTGTTGAGAAGCATGAATGGAAGGATGCCATGATGGAGGAGTATCAGTCCATCATGAAGAATGATGTGTGGGTGGTTGTTCTAAGACCAGAAGGAAATTCAATAGTGACTTCCAAGTTGAAATACAAGATCAAGCATGCTGTAGACGGAAGCGTGAAGCGAGATTTGTGGCTAGAATATTCTCCTAGTAAGAGGGATAATATTATGATGAGACACTTGCTCCAGTATCCAGAAGAAGTTTACATAAATTAGCCACAAAGATACATGAGAAGGAGTCTCATGTCTGTAGATTAAAGGAATATTTGTACAAGCTTATGCAGGCACCCACGACATGACATAATAGATCAAAAATTTATTTGATGAGATTGTGGATGGTTTCCCATTGATCCTACATATGGATGACCTGTTTCTGACAGGAAATGAGAAGCTCATAGTTGGGTGCAAGAGGGAGGTTGTTTCAGAGTTCAAGATAAAGGATCTAGGTCTGATACATTACTTTTTGGAATTGGAAGTATGGCTGAGATCATATGAGATTTTCCTTAGCCAAGGAAAATATACTGTTGATATCCTGAAGAAATTCAGGATGATGGATTGCAAGTCCTTGATCACACCCATGAGGATAAATATGAAGCTCTTGAGTGACAAATCTTCAGATTTGGTGGATCCCATGATGTATAGACAGTTGATTGGATCCTTGATGTACCTGGTTAACACCAAGCTAGACATATGCTTTGCAGTGAACACCTTGAGTCAACACATGGTTGAACCTAGAAATGTACATTGGATGGAAGCAAAGCATATGTTGAGGTACCTTCATGGTACGATTGGATATGAATTGAGATATGTCTCAGGTGGAGATGTGAAGCTACAGGGATATATAGATTCTGACTAGGCAGGGAGTGCAGTGGATCAGAAGAATAATTCTGAATGCTGCTTAAGTCTAGGATCATGCATGCTATTGTGGTTGAGCATGGAGCAGACATCAATAGAACTCAATACATCAAAATAAAATTACATCGCAACAAGTGTGGCAAGCCATGAAGTAGTGTGGCTATGGAAGTTTCTAGTTGGGATGTTTTCTCTAAAATTGGAGAAAACTTAGATACATTGTGACAATCAAAGTTGCGTGAAGCTTAATGAGAACCCTGTATTCCATGACAGGTCTAAGAATATAGAGATCAAGTATCATTACATACGGGAAATGGTGGAGAGAAGATTTGTGGAGCTCCAATACATATCCATGGACAAACATATAGCAGGCATTCTCACCAAGCCCTTGTCAAGAGTGAAGTATGAGTAGTTCAGGGACAATCTTGGAGTGTTGTCGAATGTCCACCCTCATTGAGAGGGAGGTGTGTTGTTTCTTCTCATGCCGACTAACCCCTATGGAAAAGGGTTACCTGGATCAGTCACGTGAGGTGACTGAGGGGGTAATGCACTTTCAGACTTGCTGAGAGAAGAAACACCACACACATAGTCGTAAGACTATGTTGGAGGCTGTGTGACTCTGGACAATAGTTGTGTGCTACTTCGATGGATGTGTTACACTGGTAGAGGCTATGTGACTCTGAAAAATAGTTGTGTGCTACTTCGGTGGATGTGTTCCACTGACAGAGGTTGTGTGACTCTAGAAAGTAGTTGTGTGCTACTTCGGTGGATGTGTTCCACTGGCGGAGGTTGTGTGACTCCAGACAGTATTTGTGTTCTACTTCAGTGGATGTGTTCCACTGGCGGAGGTTGTGTGACTCCAAAAAATAGTTTTTTTCTACTTCGGTGGATGTGTTCCACTGGCGAAGGATGTGTGACTCTGAACAGTCACTGTGTGATACTACAATCGATGTGTTCCACTGGAAATGACTGTGTGTCACTAGACAATAGTTGTGTACTACTTGGAATCAATTGTGGTCTATTAGATATCAATTTAATAGTTGTGTGCTACTAGTTGATTGTCATGGAGATTACCAGATCATTTAGATGTAGATGTGTGTACTACCGTTTGATCGCAGACTCTGTTCCTAATGATTCCAACTACCGAAGGCATTGTAACAGTCGTGTTCCTGCTAGCATATTGCAGAGTAGTCAGTGGACTACCAGATGAAGACATCATAAAATATGCCTCCCTATATAAGAGGGGGTGTTGATGTTTTGGTAGCTACATGAGGATCTTTCTCTATAATATACCAAATATAAAAAGTATGCAAAACATAAATAAAATGCTAGAAATGGGAGAATAACAGTAATATAACCAGCATAATCTCCACAATAACACATAAATGATATAAGAACAACAACAAAAATAACACTTTGATTCAAAAAGAAATGTTCACGGGCCTCTTCGAGGGGGAAACCTCCAGTCGAACAACGCTCTATTACAATAATCTCCAAGCTAGGGTTTTCATACCCTCGACCCTTATTTAAACTAAATATGTCTATCAAGAGAAGCATCTAAAGGAAGATCCTTCTAGAAGCAGAAGCTTCTATTAGGTCTTCTTACATCCGCCTTATTCTATTTTATTGAAATGCCTTATTAATATTGACCTTTATTACATCCAAATATATTTCTCTACCTATATGCGGGTTAGGACCCTAACATGTCCGCCCCCTTAAAAACAACCTTGTCCTCAAGGCTTGAGATGTGGAAATTGCTGCAGAATGGTAGCTGGTTCCCAAGTGGCATCTATTGGAGTTGTATCTTTCCACTAGACTAGCACTTCCTTGATGGTTCTTTGACGTAGGCGACACTCACGCTGGTCCAAAACTGCTTCTGGCTATAGCCAAATGGATCCTTCTTTAGCTAATTCGGGAAGGTTGGTTTGAATTTGGCACCTAGTTCCAATCACCTTCTTTAAGCATGAAACATGAAAAACATGATGTAGCTTTGAATGACTGGGCAGAGCTAACTAATAGGCGACTTGTCCCACATGCTTGAGAACTGTATAAGGACCATAAAATTTGGGTGCTAACTTCTGACAATGCTCGACCTTGAGGGAAGTTTGCTTGTATGGTTGCAGTCATAGAAACACCTGATCCCCTTCTGCAAATTGACGTTTAGAGTGACCTTGATCTGCTTGTTGCTTCATGCGATTATGTGCCATGACCAAGTTCTCTTTGAGGGTACAGAGAATATCCTCTCGAACTATAAGTGTTTGTTCAACCGCCTGGACCTTCGATGTACTCGGTAAGTATGAGAGAACTGAAGGTGGATTTTGTCCATATACCGCTTCAAAAGGAGTCATGCGTGTAGCTGTATGGTAGGAAGTGTTGTACCACCATTCAACTAGGGGTAACCATTGAGTCCACTGATTTTTCTTTTCAGAGGCAAAACACCTCAGATATGTTTCCAAACACTTGTTGACAACTTCCGTTTGACCATCAGTCTGGGGATGATAAGTTGTGTTGAGACGCAATTGGGTGCCCTGTAGATTGAACAGTTCTTGCAAAAAATTGCTTGTGAAATTTGGGTCACGATCAGAAACAATAGAGTGCGGCATGCCATGAAGCTTGAAGACCTATTCCATGAAAATTTGAGCCACCGTGGATGTAGTAAATGGGTGTTGAAGAGTGCAGAACTGAGCATATTTGGAAAAGCAATCCACAAGCACCATTATGACTGATTTATTTCGCGATTTGGGTAAGCCGGTAATAAAGTCCATAGAGATATCCTTCCAAATAGCAGGTGGAATCGGAAGCGGTTGTACTGTGCCTGAAGATTTGACTATTTCTCCCTTGTTGCGTTGACACACATCACATTCAACGACAAAATTACGGATGTCCTATTTCATACCATCCCAAAAAGAAGAATGTTTGACCTTGTCATAGGTTTTGGTGAACCCGGAGTGCCCCGCTGTGGGTGTAGCATGAAGCTTAGAAAGTACCATGGATTTAAGCTTTGATTGTTTACTTAAATACAAACAGCCTTTGTATCGAAGCTCATCCTAGAGCCAAGAGTACCCTGGGGGAGCTGGAGTATTGGTCTACAATTGTTGGATTAGATGCGAACTTTTGGGATCTTGTAGCCATTCCTAGAGAACAACTTGGAGCCAATCTGGTACAATGAAGGAAAGAGAAAAAATGGATCCTTCTTCTTCATATTTTCTGGATAGTGCATCTGCCACCACATTGTCTTTGCCTTTCTTGTAAATGATCTCATAATCATATCCAAAGAGTTTAGTCACCCATTTTTTTTGCTCCGAGGAGGAAATGTGTTGTTCCAGAAAGTACTCGAGGCTTTGATGGTTTGTCTTAATTTGGAAACGTTGCCCCAAGAGATAAGGGTGCCACAAATCAATGACATGCAAAATAGCCAACATTTCCTTTTCATAGATGGGTTTGCCCAGATTCCTTTCAGATAGTTGCTTGCTGGTGAAGGCCAAAGGTCGACCGTCTTGCATAAGGACAACACCGATTCCTTTCCTTGAGGCATCACATTCCAACACAAAGGTCTTTGTGAAATCAGGAAGGGCCAGAACCAGAGTGGTGCACATGGCCATATTCAAGGTTTGGAAAGCTTCAACAGTGGCTGGAGTCCAAGTGAAAGAGTTCTTTTTGAGGAGAGCAGTGAGAGGTGCTACAATCTTGCCATAATTCTTAACAAACTTGCGATAATACCCTGTTAAGACCAGAAATCCATGCAAGCTTTTGAGAGTCTTTGGGTGCGGCCAATATTGCATAGCTTCAATCTTTTTTAGATCCACCCTGATGCCATCCTTGCCAACCAGATGACCCAAGTATTCTACTTTTGAGGCACCAAAAGCAAATTTAGATTGTTTCAGGAAAAGTTGGTGCTGAGAGAGTAGATGGAGAACTCGATCCACATGAGTAAGAGGGTCTGTCCAGGTTTTTCTATAGATGAGGATATCATCAAATAAAACTAAGACAAAATGATGGAGAAAGGGACGAAAGACATGATTCATGAGGCTTTGGAAGGTGGAGGGGGCATTACACAAGCTGAAGGGCATGAACAAAAACTCATAGTGGCCCTCATGAGTTCGAAAGGCCATCTTGGGAATGTCTGCCTGTTTCATACGTATTTGGTGATAGCCCAAGTGAAGATCAAGTTTAGTAAAAAATTGGGCGCCACTCAATTCATCTAGGAGGTCATCAATGACAGGAATGGGAAATTTGTCTTTCATGGTCAGTTGTTGAGGGCATGGAAGTCAGGACACATTCTCCAAGAAACTTCTTTATTTAGGACCATGACTACAGGAGAAGAGTAAGGGCTCATACTAGGGCGGATAATGCCTGCATTAAGGAGTTCCTGGACCATTTTCTCAATTTCATTTTTTTGTGAAAAGGGGTGGCGATACAGACGGATATTGGGAGGAAGGATTTCGGGTATAAGGGGAATGGAATGATAATGAACACCATGAGAAGGAGGGAGTCCTTGAGGAGTGGAAAATACCATTTGATGTTTAGAAAGGAGGGCTTGGAGGTCTTGCGGCACTGGGGGTGTCTCTGTTGCTTGTATGGCATGGAGTTGGGCAATGACACCAGAATGACTTTTTTGGAGAAGCTTTTCCATGTGATGGGAACTAATGACCTCAGGTGAACCAACAGTGATGCCTTGGAATTTATATTGGTGTCCTTCCTGGTTGAATTGCATGGTTAATTCCTTAAAATCCATGAGAATGGGACCCAAAGTCCTTAGCCAGCCTGCACCCAACACAATGTCACAACTTCCCATGTCGATAGCAAACATATGGGATTTTAGGTGGTAGTCACTAATTTGGAGATGCACATTTTCACAACGCCCTCCACATTTCATGGAACCACCATTGGCAATCATGATTTTGAAATTGTTGACGGCATGGATGTAGCAATGAGTTTCTTGGGCAATGCGGCAATGAATAAAATTATGGGTGCTTCCACTATCAACCAAAATGATGACCTTTCGATGCTTGATGTAACCGATTAACTTGAGGGTTTGGGGGCGGAGAATCCAGTGAGAGCATTGAGGGAAATGATTGGTTCCACTTCAGCAGAGTCTGAGGGAGGGGTTATGTCAGTGATTTCAGCTGACTCAGAGACAAGGGGAGTTTCAACATCCTCTTCCGAAATATCTTCAGAGATGGCCATAAAAATATTTTGTTCCTTACACTTGTGGCCCGGAAAATATTTTTCATCACAATTATAACAAAGGCCTTTGAGTTGGCATTTAGCCATTTTAGCCTTGGTCAATTTTTGGATCTTTAATGGGCTGGAGGGAGTAGCGGGATTTACGGGTTTAGGGCGAGGGATAAAGGAGGATTTACGATTTTGAGAGGATACAACCTGTTGTGCTTTTTTAGCTTTTTTAGTAGCCTCCACCCAACTAAAAGGTCAAGCCATGAGGACATGGGCCCGAATATCATCCTTGAGGCCACTGATAAAACACTCTCGAAAGAAAGCATCAGTCATGCCCTCTGTTCGAAAATCCAGGCGCTCAAAGACAACTATGAAGTCTTCTACTGTTCTTGATTGTTTCAACTTTGTCATACAACCCAAATGGTTGGTGTCAGTGTCAAAGCATTCATAAATCTCAGTCACAAATTGTGTCCAAGCAATATACCCTTGACGGGAAGTTTTTCTCCATTGTCACAATTGCCAACGTTCTTGATCTAGATGGAGAACACCATATCAGAGTTTGGCCAAGTCATCTGTAATGCTGTATAAAAAGAAATAATGTTCCATTTGGGTTACCCAACCAATGGGGTCCGAGCCATCAAATTTGGTCACATCCACCTGCGGAAGGTGTAGGTCACGTTGAAAGTGATGGTGCTGAAAGGTATGGGAATGGGAGGAATGTTCACCTTCAGTCTTTGGAGGTGTGTCAGAGAAAGGGTCATCTGTAGGGATCTTCAATTTGGTGCAGAGTGATGCAAAGACAAATTCAAGTTGGGTGGTCAGTTCTTGTTTGACTTCCTCCATTGAGGACTGCATGGTTGTATTTATGGTTGTATTGATGGATGTATCGATG
>JZKD02S0070420.1:215314-246611 GCA_000966675.3 Picea glauca
TCTAGAAGCGAAAGCTTCTATTAGGTCTTCTTACATCCGCCTTATTCTATTTTATTGAAAGGCCTTATTAATATTGACCTTTATTACATCCGAATATATTTCTCTACCTATGTGCAGGTTAGTACCCTAACATTCTCTCCTAGATGACCTTTCTTAGATGTGGAGAATATTTCGTAAGCAAGAGATCCATTGGACATATGTTGAAATAACCTAGAAGAGAAGTCGACCTAGAAGAATAAAGTATAATGAGAAGACACCTTCCCAGAAGAGAAGTCGACCCAACTAGAAGGACAAGAAGACTATAAATAAGGAGGCGCCTCAGCTCATTTTTTCACTCACTCATACTCTCCCAACTACACATAAGAAATGCACAAGTTTGGAGGAGGTGATGTAGTAGCTGCAACTGCATAGTTTATTATTGCTCAGTCTTTTGGTATCTCTCTCTTGTGCACTACTCCTTGAGGAGGTGCACTACCTTTGTATGGTGTTGTTGCTTCAGCTGGGGTGGTATTTCTAGTTAAGATAACACTTGTTCTAGGGTTTATTTGATTGGACTTGCTTTGTGAATGGAATATATCTAAGAAATGTTGTTGGGTTTTTCCACCATTTGGGGTTTTCCCAAGATAAATCTCTTGTGTTAATTTCCGTCTCTTATTTACATTGTTACTGCTCAGTACATGATATATATATTAATGACACCGAAGTAAAATAACTCTAGTAACACTAATGCTCTGTAAATAAGGAAAATCCAACAAAATACAACTACAAGACTTGGTTATATTGACTAAAGTCCATTTAAAAAGACCCCTTGGTGTTCAAAAGGCCTTGCTTTTCTTGGTCTTTGATTCATAGCATCCTACCTCTAAGCCAAAGTTAAAAGCATTTAGGGGTGTCCAAACTTAAATACCCATTCTATAGAAAAAATGAGACCATTAAACACTTGTTTTAGTTATGTGACTTTGCTAAATCTACTTAGATTCAAGCCTTCAATTTTTGTATTTAGTTTCTCCCGTCTCCCATTGTTGGGCATGCATAACCATGCATAGCCTAACCAAAGAATTTTATCTGTTTGGAATTAACAAAGAAATTCATTATCATGAAGTCATTATTCACAACCCCTGGATGTGTCAGAATGCCTTGGTTGTCCTTGTCAAATTCCATGCAAATTTCTTAATGGATGAAGTCACCTAGCTGTATTGCTTGGTATGGGTATAATTTCTAGGATTAGCCATGTAGCTTTAGGATTTTCTAGAATTCATTTTTGTACCAATTATAAATTTTAGATGCCACAATCCTATGATATTTTTAAATCCATGATCCCAAAATATGGTTTGTCTTAGAGTCAACCCATCTAAATAACTTAAGGAATTTGTGTACATCTCAGTGGGGAAAGGGGGCTAAGTTATTCTCTAGCCATTCATGTATATCAACCTCTTGTACACCTACTTTAGGTGTCAAAGCCCATATCACAATGATCCAGGTGGATATCAGTGGCCACCCACCCCTTCCACTAACTCAACAAGGTTCTCCATCCTGGTAGTTTTGTTATGAGTTTTTGGGTCCTAAACTTCTAGGGATGTTTTGAGGCCCTAAACGATGCTTTTTATGAAATTCAGGGGCATGAATTTGTTTTTGACACACCCAATCCATGCCAAAAATTGTAGTTCTTAGTTAGATATTTCCAAAGAGATATTATGCACCCCAAACATAGATTGTATGCCAAAGTTGCACCCCTGGGAAGTTGACGTATTAACTAACCACCTCGGGGCTCGGAAACCTTTTGGCACTTCGCCTCCTAAGGTTAGGATTTTGGACCTTCAGGGTTATTATTTATGTTAAAAGGACATTCTTTCAACCCCTTGTAATATATTTTTGCAAATGAGAATAACTAATCCAGGAGGCTCCCCAGGCTTAGAAAATGCTCAAAAATGAAAGTTCTCGGAATTGAGTGAAACCAATTCCATTGCGACTGGCTCGTCGGGATGATTCTGGCCATATATTTACTTTCTCAAACGGGCTCTGTATGCAAGAGTTATCACACTTTGATCAGATTCTCAAACAATGAAAAAGTCAAAGGTCAACTAGCAAAAAGTCAATACTGATGTCAGCATGACATCACCAAAGATATTTAATGATGCTGAAATGGCAAAAGTAGGTGCTGACAAGTGGTGACCTGTGATTGGGAAGATTTGGCAGACTTGGACCAATGCAGCGTGGACACGTGGCGAATAATTGGGCAAATGTGGTGGTGCCACGTGGCCTAGGCATGGGCAGCCACGTGGCACCCAGTCATCACAGGTATGAAAAGTTTTAATTTTTTTTTAGGGTCCATGTGTTTTGAACCCACGACCAACCACTAAGCCAATGCCTTGAGGAGATCCCTATTACCAACAAGCCACCATATTCCTTGTTTTATATAACACATTTAAATATATAAATGTTGTAATGTTTAAAGGTTTGGCGTGGAAGGGGGTGGGGGCATGGTTATGATATGTAATATGACCCACCGTCCAGGCATGGGGCGCTAACTATCCAACATAACCACAAACACATGTTTAAAGGGGAGGTCACGTAGAGTGCGCCATAAATCCAGGTGCTAGCGTGGTTTAAGGGCCAACACTTAGCCCTTTGGGCTAGCACTTGGCCAAATATAGTGTATATGACCATCCTGAAGGGGTGCGCACCTGAGTTTGGGGGATTAGCCCATACATTAAGGTTTAAAAGTGGGTTTTTTACCCTGTTTGTGTATTTTTAATTGATTTTTCCTGATATAATGACCAGAATTGGTTTTTTAGGATATTTTGGCCATTTGGAGGGGGATTTGATCCCAGAAAGAGGCCAGATATTCATGGGAAGTTGGGCTTCCTCATCTGAGCCTGAAAAATATATAAACCAGGCTTTTGAAGCTAGGGGGGAGAGTTTTTTGATGCAGGGATTTGAAGGAGCAACTTGTAATTTTTGGCCTTTTCTCATATTTTGAGAGGCATTTTCTCATGTTGTTGAGAAGAGTTTGATGATGCATGTATGAATCTGAACAAGGAGGTCTTGCACAACAGATTTGAAGCATGTAATGTAACAACAAAGAGCCCATGTAAGATAACTTTGAGCATTTGAAGAGAAATAAAGAGGTCCTCCACTTGGAAGCGGGCCCAAAGACGTAGCCAACGATTGGTGAACTCCGTTAACAAGTTCTTGTCTCTATTTCTCTTTCTGTTTTTCTATTCTCTTCTCTTAATTTGCAACATGGTTATTAATGGATGATGTCTTTAATCATTAATGAGCATCAAGTAAAAGTCACATTTGATATTCCGCAACAAGTTAATGAGTTTATGTATTTCACATTCTTATCGATTCGATGCATAACGTACAATAAACTAAACTTGCAATTTATCAGTAATACCTATCATTTTTGGATCAATAACCAACATCTTTCTCTCTTCATAGATAAACTACCACCATTCTAGCTAGTTTGTGTTCTAAAATATTTTGGTATTTTTTTCATTAATAGAAGTTGGGTTTTCATTGTATTATTGTGCTCTCTGCCATATTTCTATGTGTCAATGCTCCATTTATTTTCTTTCCTTTCATTTCATTCCCTATGCGACCCAGATCAATGGTATTAGAGAAATCTGCTCCTTATTTATTCTTGGTGCATGTCTACGACAAGGTCAGGGTATAGAGAGTTGAGTCTCGAGCTAGTTTCACTTAGGGATGCCCACTCTCGTTGGCCCAAGAAACCTCCCATGGTAGAATAAAAGAGACACAATGGAGCATGAGATCCTTTCAATATATTTATCGAGGAATCCCTTGCGCGATAGAGGAATGAGATGATGGACAACTTCTCCCAAATCCTTTGGAGACTACCGATGATGGCCAAGGCACCTTCACCAAGCAACCATTTCAGAGGTGTGACATCCTTCAAGGTACAAGTTAACTTTGATATCCATTTATTTGAAGGCCAGATAGATGCAGATGCTTTGAAGAAATGGTTAAATCTATTAGAGGGTAACTACTTTGTCCAAAAATTTTCTGACTTCGAAAATATCACCTTCACTCTCCTTAAATCCTTTTCCCACGTCATAGATTGGTGGGAAGGTTACCGGGAGAGACAAAGTGCATACATGTCGACAAAATTTAGGACATAATCCACTTAAGCAACATTTGTTGACACCCTCAAGGAGGAATTCTACCTTATTGGGAACTATGATGACCAATACATGAGTTGGACAACTTTGCAATAGGATAAAGAGCATGAAGTGTCAGAGTACACTAATATATTCCATACCTTGCACTCAAAGTTGGGTATAAGAGATTACTAGTGACACCTGGTTTTGAAGTACTGTAGTGGCCTACATAGGGACATCCAAACAAAGATGGATTTATTGGACATCTCCTCACTAGGAGCCACCTATCAATATGCTGTCAAAATCAAGCAGAAATTCAAGGAAAGGAATAAGCGATAGTTCATGCCTACAAATATTCCACAAAAAAATATTGGTAAATGTGGCCCTAGCTCACAAAACAATGGAAAAATAAAGGAGAGACAATCTCAAGAAAACTAGTCCAAGCCACATGAAAAGAAGGGTAATGGGAAGTAGAAGGACATTGGAAAGTGGTTTGAGTTCCAAACAATCCAGTGGCACAACATCGCTGAATGCCACTCAAAACAATCATTATTGGTCGAGCTTAAAGAAAAAAAGTTAGACCTTGGATCGAACTTTGTTTCAGAGCAGGATAAGAGAAAGTGGATCATCGATGCAGATGCTGGTGCTACCATCGCAACTGCAAAGATCCAACCAAATGAGTCAGAGGAACTTAAGGAGGGGGAGTGACTCTTCCATTCACAGATGTGTGTGAAGGGCACTCCACTACATTTCATTGTTGACAATGAGAGCCAAAATAACCTGATATTAGTTGAGTTCATCAAGAGATTGAAGTTTTCGACAAAGCCACACCCCCAACCATACACCATCGATTGGTTGAACCAGGGATGAGACATTCACATTAGCCAATAGTGCCTCTTGTCCTACGACATCAAGCCCTTCAAAGATGAGGTATCATGTGATATTTCCCCACTCAAAGTTTGTGATATTATTTTAGGAAAACCCTATATGTGGAAACATCATGTTGTTTATGAGTTCCATCCCCATAGTTTCATTGTTACTTTGGGGGGTTATCCCTACAGGGTACTATAGGTAGTTTGACTACTACAATTTCATTGATCTTGACAAAATAGTTCCGAAATGTAATCCCTCAGATTGCAAAGTTTGTCCTCTTCATGGTTCGTTCAAAAGGTGAATAAAAGCTCATTGTGACCACCACAACTTCAAGACAAGATCTCTCTACACAACAAAAGAAGGTGGAAAAGGTTGTATAGGAATATAGAGATATCTGTGCTTCACCTATAAGGGTGCATCTACATTGTTAGGTCAAACATTCAATTGACTTGATACCTAGTGCTCCTTTACCCAATGGTTCAATATATAGGTGCTCCCGTATCGAGAATCAAGAAATAAAGAGTCAAATTTATGAGCTCATATGAAAATGACACATTTGAGCTCTTCACCTTGTGGGAGCCCAATTGTGTTGGTGTAGAAGAAGGATGGGACATGACGACTTTGTATTGATTATAGAGCCCTGAACAAAATCACTATCAAGAACCAATACCCAATCCCCTAGATCAACGATATTTTTGATCAACTTAAGGGTGACAAATTCTTTAGTAAGATTAATCTAATTCAGGCTATCACCAGGTTCTGATAGAACAAACTGATGTATGGAAGACAACCTTCAAATATAAAGAAGGCCTTTTTGAGTGTTTTTTCATGCCTTTTGGCTTGACTAATGATCCAATGACATTCATGAATATGATGGATGATATCTTGCGGTCGTTCACAAACTCTTTTGTGGTCATATATTTGGATGACATCCTCATCTTCAGTCAGACCTGGGAAGAAAATTTGCAGCACATCCAACAGGTCCTATGCACCCCGCGACAACACAAGTTATGAAGCAATATGGAGAAATGATCATTTGACATGAACAAAATTCATGGATGAATATGGGGTGCATGTGGACCTAGCCAAGATCCAAGCCATTCATGATTGGCCAACCCCGATGACTCTAACAAAGCTCCAAAACTTCTTGGGTCTTACCAAATTCTACCATAGGTTTGTGTTGGGGTTCTCTCATATCGCTTGGACCTTAAGTTAAGTGACAAAGGGTCGATCTAAAGCCAATTTTTCCTGATCTGAGTCACAATAGAAAACATTCCAAGATATGAAACACCACCTCTAATTTGCACCAGTCCTCACGCTGCTAGACTTGCAACAACCATTTGAGATTGAGATAGCTACCTCAGACTATGATATTGATGTAGTTCTTACTTAACAGCGACATCCGATGGTCTATCACAGTGGAACACTATTTGATGTTTTTCATAGATATCCCACCTATGAAAATGATATGTAATCCATTGTGCAGGCATGATGACAATGGAAGCATTATATTACGAGAAAGGAAACAATCATTCAAATTGATCACAAGCCTAAAAAATTCATGCAAACAAAAGGAAAGTTACAAAATGACCACCATCAGAAGTGGTCCACATACCTTCAACAATTCCACTTGAACATTAAGTACAAGAAGGGAACCACCAATTGTGTTGCAGACTGCCTCAGTCAATGCCCAATTGTTGCGCTAACCACAGTTCTTAACACCCGTGAGCATGAGACTTATGAGTGGCCAAAATTATAGAACAATGACTCCAACTTCACGTCTACTTATCAGTCATTGAGAGCAAGCAAACAAGTTCCATACTTCTACCTCAAGAATGCACTCTTGTGCCATTTGGGCCATCTTTGTGTTCCTTCAAGTGAGCATGCAAAGATAATTTGGGAGTCACATTATAGTTAGGTGGCAGGGAACTTTGGTGTGGATAAGACAATAGTAGTACTTCAGAAGTATTTCTACTAGCCAAATCTTCGACATAACGTTAACTAGTATATCAGGTCATGCACTACCTATGCCGTCACTAAATCTACCATCAAGAAGCAAGGGCTACACACTCCTCTCCCTACCCCAAACAAGCCCTGGGAGTCAATATCCATGAATTACATGTTAGGTTTTCCCTCCACCAAACATGGTCACAATTGTGTATTTGTGGTTGTCGATTAGTTCTCTAATGATGGCCATTTTGGCACCATGTAAAAAGAGTATAACAACTGAGGCCACTGCTAGGCTCTTCTATGAGAATGTTTGGGTTCATTTTTGGTTACTAAGGACCATTATTTTAGATAGGGACATTAGGTTCCTTAGTAACTTCTGGTCTAGCATATGATCTCTAATGGACACAACGATGACCAAATCAACTTCCTTTCACCCCCAAACATATGGAAAAAAAAGTGGTCAAGATGATGATTGTGCATATCCTGTGCATGTACAACTCCAAGCATCCAAGTACATGGGATGAGATCCTTCCATATGTTCAACATAGATATAACAAATCCCTCCACTAATCTACTGGCGAAATGAATTTTTAGGTGCACTTGGGGCTGTATTCAATGACCCCCATTGATGTAGCTCTTCCCGTTGCATATTCACTGACAAAGTCCTCCCATGGTCATACCAAGGTAGATAGAGTATCCAAATTTTTTAAACGGATCCAACACCAAAAATAGGTTCATGATATCTTGTAGAAGGCCAATTCCAAGTACAACAATGACATTACCAACATTGGGTTCCACACAATTTTTAGGTTGGTGATAAGGTGTAGTTGCATTCACAAAAATAGTGCCTCATAGGCCCCCACATGAAGCTTACACCACTCTAATATGGGCCTTACACCACCACAAAGGTTGTGGGTGAAAATGATTTCAAATTGAGTATTCCTCCTTTCCTTGGCTTGTACCCAATATTTAATGTAGATCTACTTCAACCATATTTCCCATCTTTGTTGGACACCTCAGAGGTGGATAATCAATTGGTCCCTGGAGAACTAAATCCTAGTTGCATTAATAAAGCTACAATGGATTGGATCATGAAAACCAAGATGAAGGAACTCATCAGTAGAACATACAACTCTATTGGGTTGTCAAAGCAGGACAACTTCTTTAGCAAGGCAAGTGGCTCACTAAGGTTCAAATTCAACAAAAGTTTCCCCATCTACTGCGGGAACTTGATGCAATGGGGACCATTTCTTCCCAAGGGGGGAGGAATACTCTAGGTGGATATTGGTGGCCACCCACCCCTTCCATTGACTTAATACAGTTCTTCATCTTGGAAGTTTTATTATGATTTTTTGGGTCCTAAACTTTTGGGCTCGTTTTGAGGCCCTAAATGTTGTTTTTTGGGAAATTCAGAGGCATGGGATTTTATTTGACACATTTGAGCCACACCAAAAAATGTAGTTTTTAATTAGATATTTCTAATGAGTTACTATGCACCCAAAACAAAGATTGTATGCCAAAGTTGTGCCCACGGGAAATCGACGTATCAACTAACCACTTTGGGGTATACAAACCTTTTGGCTCTTTGCCTCCTAGGGTTAGGGTTTTGGACCTTTAGGGTTCTTTCTTTATGTTAAAAGGCCATTCTTTCGACCCCTTGTAATATCTTTTTGTGAATGAGTGTAGCGAACATATTTCTGTCTCTTCTGATATAAGCTACCACCATTCTATCCAGTTTGTGTTCTAGAGTATTATGGTATTTTATTCATTAATCAAAGTTGGGGTTTCATTGTATTACTATGCTCTCTGCCATATTTCTCTCTGTTGTGTGTGTGATCCATTTATTTTCCTTCCTTTCATTTCATTCCATATACAACCTAGATCACACAAATTAAGGATTTATCTCTAATGGCCAAGGTGGAAAATGAAAAAACTCAAACTAATGAGATTGTAGAAGGTCAAACCTCTATGACCCAACCCTCAATAAAAAGTGGAGGTTGGATGAAAATTTAAAAAAAGGGAAAATCTCCACAAGTCCAAAAAATTCAATTGACTTCGACTCTCGGCCTTGGCATAACTCCATTGAAACCTCCCAGTCTAAACTTGGGAATTTTTTTTTTGAGGCTTCCCTTCCTATCTCCTCTCAAGGGGATAGGGGTCACAAGCCTTGTCTCTTCCCCAACACTTGAACTCTTAGCTAGCTCCTAGTGTGGAAGATTCTTGGAACAAATAGAGGAATAAACCCTAAATGATTGTTTTCCACCCCAAATGAAGACTTGCCACAAATCCATGGTTTTGAAAGCATGACAAATTATTCATGAACTAAATATTTTGTGTTTGGAAGAAGTTGAAGAAGTTGGTTTAATGTTGAAAACAACCCTTTGGGTAATCTTGTTGAATGTTGTTGTTTTCTTTACTAACTATGTTGAAGGTAAGGGAGTGGTTTCCACCCTAGTCTTCTTAAAGTTGGTTGTTACTCTCATTGGTCATGGTGTTGATCCAATGGACTACATGGTTTGGACATTGTTTGATTGGGATGACCAAGTCTTGGGAGTGACCAACATATATGCTTCAAATGATGTGAAAGATAGAGTGTCCCTATGTGATTGGTTGGTCAATGAGCTCCTATAAGCCACATGGTTGTTGCATGGAGATTTTAATAATGTGGAAAGTCAATAAGATAAAGAGGGATTGTTACTTTTTTGGATATTGTTGAGGGAGAAAATGAACTTGAATGGTCTAAAGGTCGTTCTTAGATTGTAGGATCCCAACAAATTCTGTTGTCTGATTCTTCTAAGCATTGATTTACCTACTCCAAATTTCATAAATGTAGTAAAAGAGCACTGAAGAAGCTTGATTGACCCATGACTATTTATTTTTTTCTTCTTTGAATCAAGTAAAAGAAGTTTTGTCTAGGTTTTGAGAGAGCATACTCTTCTAATCATCAATCCATTGTTGTTATACATATTTTTGGTTATCCATGACCTTATACATTCTTTTGTCTTGATAAAACCATAATGAACTCTTTCATCTATAAGATTAAGTATTTTTTGGTATCATATGGGTAGTCCTCCTTCTTCCCACACCTTGCCTTGAAGCAACCTACAAGTGCTCACTTTATGCTAAATAGCAACTCACAAGCACTCTCAAAATAGCCTAAAAGTATATATAAAATGTACATAAGTGTGGGCTTTTGATTGGGATAAATGAAAGGCATACACTTGTATGTTCTTGATCTTGATCCCAAACCACTTGAACCAAATTTTGATTATAAGTAAGAGGCTCGTGGATGGGTAAGATTAGCTTGGATAGTAGATGAAATACTAGCATAAACAATTGGTCATCGATTTCTCTTCTTTGAAAAACCTTGGTTTTCACAACATAGTTGATTTAACCCCCTTAAGGTGGATCCCTTAATTGTTGGATGTCATTATCCTTGAATATTATAGAGAGTTTGAATGAAGATTAAGGTTGGTCCAGGAGCCTAGGGTTGGGTGAGGAGGTTACCACAAACAAAAACAAAGATACACATTTGTTGCAATGCTTATTATTTCAATGAATTTAGATCTCTTGCCTCCTACCCAATTCATTTTGAATTGTTATACTTCATGTTATAAAATTGTATAGGTACAATTTTTATCTGCATATTATCAATTCATTAATGCAATTTGATTTTTTTTTTATTATATGGAATGTCACCAAAGGAATGAGTAAGGTATTTTTTTTTTTTAATTATGTGAAGGTACATGTTGGGTCTTAGCATTGGAGATCTACCTTGCAATATGACCATTGAAGAAGAAATAAGACCATGAATCTTGATAGTTATTCCCTTCTCTTACCTTGCATTCTATTCTTAAAATCCATAATCATGATAGAAAAGTTAGTCATCTACCTTGCTTTGTCAACAAGAATCCAACCCTCTTGTTGGGGATTATAAACATTAGCCCAAACCATTTTCCCTCTAACANAAACTCTTTTGTGGTCATATATTTGGATGACATCCTCATCTTCAGTCAGACCTGGGAAGAAAATTTGCAGCACATCCAACAGGTCCTATGCACCCCGCGACAACACAAGTTATGAAGCAATATGGAGAAATGATCATTTGACATGAACAAAATTCATGGATGAATATGGGGTGCATGTGGACCTAGCCAAGATCCAAGCCATTCATGATTGGCCAACCCCGATGACTCTAACAAAGCTCCAAAACTTCTTGGGTCTTACCAAATTCTACCATAGGTTTGTGTTGGGGTTCTCTCATATCGCTTGGACCTTAAGTTAAGTGACAAAGGGTCGATCTAAAGCCAATTTTTCCTGATCTGAGTCACAATAGAAAACATTCCAAGATATGAAACACCACCTCTAATTTGCACCAGTCCTCACGCTGCTAGACTTGCAACAACCATTTGAGATTGAGATAGCTACCTCAGACTATGATATTGATGTAGTTCTTACTTAACAGCGACATCCGATGGTCTATCACAGTGGAACACTATTTGATGTTTTTCATAGATATCCCACCTATGAAAATGATATGTAATCCATTGTGCAGGCATGATGACAATGGAAGCATTATATTACGAGAAAGGAAACAATCATTCAAATTGATCACAAGCCTAAAAAATTCATGCAAACAAAAGGAAAGTTACAAAATGACCACCATCAGAAGTGGTCCACATACCTTCAACAATTCCACTTGAACATTAAGTACAAGAAGGGAACCACCAATTGTGTTGCAGACTGCCTCAGTCAATGCCCAATTGTTGCGCTAACCACAGTTCTTAACACCCGTGAGCATGAGACTTATGAGTGGCCAAAATTATAGAACAATGACTCCAACTTCACGTCTACTTATCAGTCATTGAGAGCAAGCAAACAAGTTCCATACTTCTACCTCAAGAATGCACTCTTGTGCCATTTGGGCCATCTTTGTGTTCCTTCAAGTGAGCATGCAAAGATAATTTGGGAGTCACATTATAGTTAGGTGGCAGGGAACTTTGGTGTGGATAAGACAATAGTAGTACTTCAGAAGTATTTCTACTAGCCAAATCTTCGACATAACGTTAACTAGTATATCAGGTCATGCACTACCTATGCCGTCACTAAATCTACCATCAAGAAGCAAGGGCTACACACTCCTCTCCCTACCCCAAACAAGCCCTGGGAGTCAATATCCATGAATTACATGTTAGGTTTTCCCTCCACCAAACATGGTCACAATTGTGTATTTGTGGTTGTCGATTAGTTCTCTAATGATGGCCATTTTGGCACCATGTAAAAAGAGTATAACAACTGAGGCCACTGCTAGGCTCTTCTATGAGAATGTTTGGGTTCATTTTTGGTTACTAAGGACCATTATTTTAGATAGGGACATTAGGTTCCTTAGTAACTTCTGGTCTAGCATATGATCTCTAATGGACACAACGATGACCAAATCAACTTCCTTTCACCCCCAAACATATGGAAAAAAAAGTGGTCAAGATGATGATTGTGCATATCCTGTGCATGTACAACTCCAAGCATCCAAGTACATGGGATGAGATCCTTCCATATGTTCAACATAGATATAACAAATCCCTCCACTAATCTACTGGCGAAATGAATTTTTAGGTGCACTTGGGGCTGTATTCAATGACCCCCATTGATGTAGCTCTTCCCGTTGCATATTCACTGACAAAGTCCTCCCATGGTCATACCAAGGTAGATAGAGTATCCAAATTTTTTAAACGGATCCAACACCAAAAATAGGTTCATGATATCTTGTAGAAGGCCAATTCCAAGTACAACAATGACATTACCAACATTGGGTTCCACACAATTTTTAGGTTGGTGATAAGGTGTAGTTGCATTCACAAAAATAGTGCCTCATAGGCCCCCACATGAAGCTTACACCACTCTAATATGGGCCTTACACCACCACAAAGGTTGTGGGTGAAAATGATTTCAAATTGAGTATTCCTCCTTTCCTTGGCTTGTACCCAATATTTAATGTGGATCTGCTTCAACCATATTTCCCACCTTTGTTGGACACCTCAGAGGTGGATAAGCAATTGGTCCCTGCAGAACTCAATCCTAGTTGCATTAATAAAGCTACAATGGATTGGATCATGAAAACCAAGATGAAGGAACTCGTCAGTATAACATACAACTCTATTAGGTTGTCAAAGCAGGACAACTTCTTTAGCGAGGCAAGTGGCTCACTAAGGTTCAAATTCAACAAACGTTTCCCCATCTACTGCGGGAACTTGATGCAATGGGGACCATTTATTCCTAAGGGGGGAGGAATACTCTAGGTGGATATCGGTGGCCACCCACCCCTTCCATTGACTTAATACAATTCTTCATCTTGGAAGTTTTATTATGATTTTTTGGGTCCTAAACTTTTGGGCTCGTTTTGAGGCCCTAAATGTTGTTTTTTGGGAAATTCAGAGGCACGGGATTTTCTTTGACACATTTGAGCCACACCAAAAAATGTAGTTTTTTATTAGATATTTCTAATGAGCTACTATGCACCCAAAACAAATATTATATGCCAAAGTTGTGCCCACGGGAAATCGACGTATCAACTAACCACTTTGGGGTATACAAACCTTTTGGCTCTTTGCCTCCTAGGGTTAGGGTTTTGGACCTTTAGGGTTCTTTATTTATGTTAAAAGGCCATTCTTTCGCCCCCTTGTAATATCTTTTTGTGAATGAGTGTAGCCGACATATTTCTCTCTCTTCTGATATAAGCTACCACCATTCTATCCAGTTTGTGTTCTAGAGTATTATGCTATTTTATTCATTAATCGAAGTTAGGTTTTCATTGTATTACTATGCTCTCTTCCATATTTCTCTCTATTGTGTGTGTGATCCATTTATTTTACTTCCTTTAATTTCATTCCATATACAACCCAAATCACACAAATTAAGGATTTATCTCTAATGACCAAGGTGGAAAATGCAAAAACTCAAACTAATGAGATTGTAGAAGGTCAAACCTCTATGACCCAACCCTCAATAAAAAGTGGAGGTTGGATGAAAATTGTAAAAAAGGGAAAATCTCCACAAGTCCAAAAAGTTCAATTGACTTCGACTCTTGGCCTTGGCATAACTCCATTGAAACCTCCCAATCTGAACTTGGGAAAAAAGTTTTTTGAGGCTTCCCTTCCTATCTCCTCTCAAGGGGATAGGGGTCACAGGCCTTGTCTCTTCCCCAACACTTGAACTCTTAGCTAGCTCCTAGTGTGGAAGATTCTTGGAACAAATAGAGGAATAAACCCTAAATGATTGTTTTCCACCCCAAATGAAGACTTTCCACAAATCCATGGTTTTGAAAGTATGATAAATTATTCATGAACTAAATATTTTGTGTTTGGAAGAAGTTGAAGAAGTTGGTTTAATGTTGAAAACAACCCTTTGGGTAATCTTGTTGAATGTTGTTGTTTTCTTTACTAACTATGTTGAAGGTAAGGGAGTGGTTTCCACCCTAGTCTTCTTAAAGTTGGTTGTTACTCTCATTGGTCATGGTGTTGATCCAATGGACTACATGGTTTGGACATTGTTTGATTGGGATGACCAAGTCTTGGGAGTGACCAACATATATGCTTCAAATGATGTGAAAGATAGAGTGTCCCTATGTGATTGGTTGGTCAATGAGCTCCTATAAGCCACATGGTTGTTGCATGGAGATTTTAATAATGTGGAAAGTCAATAAGATAAAGAGGGATTGTTACTTTTTTGGATATTGTTGAGGGAGAAAATGAACTTGAATGGTCTAAAGGTCGTTCTTAGATTGTAGGATCCCAACAAATTCTGTTGTCTGATTCTTCTAAGCATTGATTTACCTACTCCAAATTTCATAAATGTAGTAAAAGAGCACTGAAGAAGCTTGATTGACCCATGACTATTTATTTTTTTCTTCTTTGAATCAAGTAAAAGAAGTTTTGTCTAGGTTTTGAGAGAGCATACTCTTCTAATCATCAATCCATTGTTGTTATACATATTTTTGGTTATCCATGACCTTATACATTCTTTTGTCTTGATAAAACCATAATGAACTCTTTCATCTATAAGATTAAGTATTTTTTGGTATCATATGGGTAGTCCTCCTTCTTCCCACACCTTGCCTTGAAGCAACCTACAAGTGCTCACTTTATGCTAAATAGCAACTCACAAGCACTCTCAAAATAGCCTAAAAGTATATATAAAATGTACATAAGTGTGGGCTTTTGATTGGGATAAATGAAAGGCATACACTTGTATGTTCTTGATCTTGATCCCAAACCACTTGAACCAAATTTTGATTATAAGTAAGAGGCTCGTGGATGGGTAAGATTAGCTTGGATAGTAGATGAAATACTAGCATAAACAATTGGTCATCGATTTCTCTTCTTTGAAAAACCTTGGTTTTCACAACATAGTTGATTTAACCCCCTTAAGGTGGATCCCTTAATTGTTGGATGTCATTATCCTTGAATATTATAGAGAGTTTGAATGAAGATTAAGGTTGGTCCAGGAGCCTAGGGTTGGGTGAGGAGGTTACCACAAACAAAAACAAAGATACACATTTGTTGCAATGCTTATTATTTCAATGAATTTAGATCTCTTGCCTCCTACCCAATTCATTTTGAATTGTTATACTTCATGTTATAAAATTGTATAGGTACAATTTTTATCTGCATATTATCAATTCATTAATGCAATTTGATTTTTTTTTTATTATATGGAATGTCACCAAAGGAATGAGTAAGGTATTTTTTTTTTTTAATTATGTGAAGGTACATGTTGGGTCTTAGCATTGGAGATCTACCTTGCAATATGACCATTGAAGAAGAAATAAGACCATGAATCTTGATAGTTATTCCCTTCTCTTACCTTGCATTCTATTCTTAAAATCCATAATCATGATAGAAAAGTTAGTCATCTACCTTGCTTTGTCAACAAGAATCCAACCCTCTTGTTGGGGATTATAAACATTAGCCCAAACCATTTTCCCTCTAACAACTATAYTTTCCAAAGCCMTAMGACTTGATTTATGCTTATTGTTTCTCATCTRAAGTATAAACTTGTATTGAAGCTATCAAACACTTRATGTTTCTCATCTCAAGCACCAAACTTGTATTGAAGCTATCAAACACTTAATGTTTCTCATCTCAAGCACCAAACTTGTATTGAAGCTATCAAGAGCCTTTGGAGCTTAATGCCTTGTCCCAAGGATTTTAAGGGAGAGATAGCTTGGTGGGAGTATGCTATCAGTGGAGTTACTATTTTTTTATGGGGCTATAGGAGGAAACTCACCAAAGTTAAGGGAATGAAGCAAAAGATTATGATAGAAGAATTAGAACAATTGTCTAGATAGTTACAACTTAAACCTAAAAAACAAGTAGACATATGATGGAGTGGTCAAGCTAAAACATTTCCTTAAGGAAGAAGAAACATGAAAAACTTGAGAGGCACAAATTTAAGCTAGGATGCATTGGCTTAAATTGAGAGAGAGTCCGACTAAGGATTTTTTCAAATCCCTAGTGAAAAAGGAGGTGATGAAACATATGAAATCTCTAAAAAAATTCTTGAATGACACATGAAGAAGGCGTTGAAAGAGAGTTAGTAAACTACTATAAAATATTTTTTTAATCCCAAGGGATAATGTAGGAGAGAAGGGTGGCCATGGTGACATGCATTGTTGTAGTTCCATGTCATTTGTCAATAGAACATCAAATAATTTATAACAAGATTAGACCTTGGACTAGTTGACAACAACCCTAAAAGAGATGGATGCCGATAAATCCCTAGGTCTATATGGCTACTTGGGTGAATTTTACAAAGCCACATGAGATTTTATTGGGCTTGACTTTCTCTAGGTGTATAGAGAGGCTCTATAGAGCCAATACTTGGGGAGTCACATAAGCAAGGGGATTATGAGGCTCATTCCAAAACCTGTAGATCTTGGGACTATTGCCAACCATCACTTGGTCACACTACTTAATATTTCGTACAAGATCTTGGCCAGACCCTTGGTGTTGTGACTAAAAAATATTCTCCCAAATGTTATCATAATTGAACAAACAATCTTAATTAGAGGCTACTATATTTTGGATGATGTCATTGTTGCTTGGGAAGGGATGGAGTGGGCAAAACACATGGTTCTAGACATCAAGTTCATCAAGACTGATTTTGATAAGGCATATGATAGAGTGGAGTGGTAATTCATCATTGGTAAGTTGACGACCCTTCGGTTTGACCCCTTCTTTATCAAGATTGTTAGATCCTATTTCCATGGCTACATCTTTCTAATTATTGTTTTTTTATTAATCAAGCTAGTTCATAAAAAATTGGCCTCTTTAGGTTGATTTGACAGTGCTTCTCCTTAGAACCTATGCTTTATGTGATGGCCACATATACATTAGGATATCTTTGTTATTATAGAATGACTTAGGTCCTTTTCAAAATAATCCCCCTATCGAGACATGATGGTGGTTAACTCAGTAACAACCACTTTGTTGATGATTGTTTCATTATTCTACTAGAGGAGAAGGAGACCCTTCTTAATATAATGGATTGCTTTTAGATGTTTTTTAAAGACTTGGGATTTGAGCTCCAAATGGGAAAAACAATGTGATTTCGATTGGGTATGAAAGATGCATGATATGACCCTAAGGGGGGCATATAAGGAGTTAAATGTATATGTAATGGGGTAATTTTCAGTATGTAGCATGGACCAACCTAATAAGGGCCCACATATGAAATGTGTGAGAAATGGTGTATATAGAGGTCAATATAGTCATTTGGGGGGACATGAACATATGATTTGGTTATGTAGTTGTAGTTGGATATTTGGATGAGTTACTCCTATTTTATGAGGGCCCAAGAGTTATTGTGTAACTCATCTCTATATATTTTTGGGAGCACAACTCCCAAAGATATAATAGATATTAGGTTGATCCCTATTACATATACATTTAAACCACATATACACCCCTCTTGGGGTCATATCAATGCCCCTGAGTGGCTCATAGGCTAAGGATGGACTTGGATTCAATCTACTCAAGTATTTAAATTCTTAAGGATCCCCTTTTCTTTTCATGCATCCGCTAAAGAATTATGGGGGATAATTCTTCAAAGAGTTGTTAAGAAAATTGATTGGTGGACTATCCAACCTACACATCTTGATGCCAAGTTCCATATGTGCATTAAAGTACTAGGCACCACTCATATACTTTTCTTCATGTCAGGTCCCCGTCTACAAGATCTTATAAGTGGTTGGAGAAAATGCCCAATAATTTATTATGAGCTAATTCTAATGAGAAAAGGGTTTCCATGGAGTTAACTAGAACCTTTATTATGTGCACATAGGCTTAGACCCTATGTGCCAAATGGATCATCAGAGCAATGGAAGGTCATGAAACTTGAAAAATCTTTTTGAGAAATTGCATCACTTATGGCTCACCCTTAGGTTGAAGTGTTAGGAGCAACCTAAATTTGTAGATTCTTTTGATTACTCTTACCCGAGTGATCATCAAAGGGGAATTTGTATATCAAAGGGACATTTGTAGCCAAGAGCATATGGAAAGATTGGGAAGCCATTAAGCATAATATGGTTTAGAAAAGTGACTCCCTGAGTGATAGCCTTTCCTTCAATGACCACAACCTAGTTTCCAATAGTTCTATGTGAAGGAAAACCTCTTGAAGAATTAGCTTGGTTGTCAGCCAATCAATTATTCAAGAAAGGCATTGAAACTACCATAGACTTATTTGATATGGTCCAAGAAAGGGATTGGAAGAGCTAGCCGACTTTCAAGGCGAAGTTCAACTTGACCAACCATAACCAGAACATTATTGGCATAATCTAGAATCTCATCCCTAATTGTAAGGGCCACAAACTTGGTGGTGCTACTAGAGATATAACATGACAAAGGTTTCAAGAAATACAAGCTAACTAACAACTATTGATGGCTATCAACTAGTTAGTAAACTAGTTCTAGATGCAACATTGAATAATATATAGAGGCTTTAATCCAAGTATAAGACTTAACTATATAGACTCAAGGCCATTCGAAAAGCCCCCTTGGAGTTCAAAAAGCCTTGCTTTGCTTGGTCCTTGAATCATGGCATCCCACCTCTAAGCCAACATTGATAAATATTTAGGGGTGTCGCAACTTCAATTCCCCTTCAGTGGAAAATTTGAGACCCTCAAACACTTGTTCTAGTTATGCGACTTTGCTAAATCTACTTATGATCGAGCCTTCGCGTTTTGTATTTAGTTGCTCTTGTCTCCCATTTCCTAAAAGTCTTCGCTCTTAGGAGATATTCTTCCATGGTCCATTGAGTTTCATGCAATAGTCTTCGTTCTTAGGAGATAGTCTTCCTTGGTCCATTGAGTTTCATGCAACATGGAAAATGATTAGAGTGGACATCTTGTATATATTTGGAAAATAAGAAATAAATGTCTATTAACAATTGCAAACATTACAACCTTTTGCTTAGTAAGATGACTCCCTAATTTGTGCCCTTTACATGCACCACTTGTAAGGTTCCACTTAATGAACACTTACCAACCCATTCTACTCATTCTCGACCTTCTTTTTTTTTGTACTAGGAGAATTGGTAGACCTGCCTATTGTCACCGAGGAGATCTAGGGTCGAGTTAGAGGGACTACCCCTATAAACTTGGGCCCAACACAAGCACCCACACACCATGCTAAGCAAGTTAGACAAGTTTAGAACCTTGGTGGGGTTCCTATAATGGAATACTTACGTCTTCCAGAATGGGACATTTGCCATTCAACCTAGCTCGATGGGCTATTCTCGAGCTTCTATTGGTTGCCAATATTCGTAAAGTTTGTTGGGTACTTTGTGAATGTTAAGAGAGGCACATGAGTTGTCCACTACCTCATGTATACTTGATGCCCCACGTTTTGATAAGTTCTACACTGTTCCCTTGACCATTTTAGAACCAAAGCAACTTGAGAAGCCTGAGCAAAGCTATGATGGACGGACGTTAATTCTAGATGATCTAGGACATTGTCCATTGATGCTTTTCCCATAGGTTTTTTCAAGACTAAATTTGTTTTGTTGGAATCGCATAAGCTCACTAAGTTGCTAAATCTATGGTTATAAATACTTTCTAATAATGCACTTGGTTAAAAAAGGCTATTGACAAAATGGTTGGAGATATTTTACTTGGACTTATACCTGAACCTAAACATGAGGCCAACCTGCACACCGAAAGTATTCTCATCGGGCCAAGCTGCACATCGAAAGTATTCTCTGGTCGATAGGTTATAACAATTGATTTGTAATCCATGAAACAAACAGTAAAATTAAACTGACGGGTACCAAAACTGATGGAGACATTGTTGGTACAGAGATTATTGTAAACAATGGTAGGCTTCCTTGTGTAGAATGGATATGTCATTTTCCCAATTTTCTTTTACGCCATCTTCACCTCCATCTCCAAATGAAGCTTCCTTTTATAAATTCAACAATCACATGCATCTGCCCTTAGTTCTGCATAATAATTCTTATCTTTATTTTTATGGCCCTCTTCCTACTGCCACATCCACTATTGTTGTAGCAGCAGTTGAACAGCGGCGGAGTAGTAAAGTGAAGAAGAAGAGACAAATTTACACAAACACATGGTAACCAAAACCATATGCACTCAGACGGATTTACACAAACACAAACCAAACAATGCTTTCTTATCGAACGACACGATCAGGCGTTATGTAAAGAACGGCTCCTTCGACGAAGCTCTCAGGATATATTATCAAATGCAACGGGCAGGCATAGAGCCGGACAAGTTGGTATTTATTTCTGTAATCAATGCATGTGGCAGTCTATCAGATCTGCAAGCGGGCAGTATCATTCATGAAGATATCATTGCAAAGGGATTTGAAACCGATGTTTTTGTGGGTACTGCGCTAGTGTCAATGTATCTCAAATGTGGGAATTTAGAGAATGCACGCGAAGTGTTTGACAGAATGCCTGAACGAGATGTTGTATCCTGGAATGCAATGATTTCTGGTTGCTCCCAGAATGCCTATCCCCATGAAGCATTGGCGTTCTTAAATGAAATGCAAATCCATGGTATAAAACCCAACTTAATCACCATGGTTAGTGTTCTGCCTTCTTGTGGGGATATATTGGCTCTGGAACAAGGTAGGCAACTCCACAGCTATGTAATAAGAAGGGGGTTTGAATCGAGTGTTGTTTTGGACACTGGGCTTGTAGACATGTATGTCAAATGTGGCAATGTTGACCTTGCTCACAAATTCTTTGAAAGAATGCCTAAAAGAAATGTTGTGTCATGGAATGCAATCATTGTTGGTTGTTCCCATAATGGTCATCATCATAAGGCCTTGTCATTCTTCAGGCAAATGCAAGTCCAGGGCATAAAGCCTAACTCAATCACCATGGTTAGTGTTCTGCATGCCTGTGCCATTTTATTAGCTCTGGAACAAGGTAAGGAGATCCATGGTTATGCAATAAGAAGTGGATTTGAATCTGATGTTGTTCTGGGCACTGGGTTTGTAGACATGTATGCAAAATGTGGAAACATTAACGTTGCCTACAAATCGTTTGAAAGAATGCCTAAACGAAATGTTGTAACATGGAATGCGATCATTGCTGGTTATTCTCATAATGGCTACCCCATGAAGCTTTGACAGTGTTCAATGAAATGCAAGTCCAGGATATAAAACCCAACTCAATCACCATCATTTGTATTCTACTTGTGTGCACTGATTTATTGGCTCTGGAACAAGGTAAGCAGATCCACTGTTATGTAATAAGAAGTGAATATGAATATGATGTTTTTGTGGGCAATGGACTTGTAAATATGTATGCTAAATGTGGGTATATAGGCATTGCTAGACAAGTGTTTGAGAAAATGTTGTGTAGAAATGTGGTCTCATGGAATGCAATGATTTTGGGATATGGAATTCATGGACAGGGTGAGGATGCTCTCGCTCTATTTTGCCAAATGCAAGAGACAGACACAACGCCTGATCATATCACCTTCATTGGTGTTTTGACCGCTTGCATTCATGCAGGGCTAGTAGATGAGGGCTGGCAATACTTTCACTGTATGAAGTCCAATTATGGCCTTGTACCCAAGCTCGAGCATTATGCTTGCTTGGTTGACCTTCTTGGGCGTGCTGGGCATCTAGATGGAGCACATGACATTATCAAAAAGATGCCATTAGAGCCTGATGCTGTCGTGTGGGGGGCCTTGCTGGGGGCGTGCAGAATTCACTGCAATATTCTGCTTGGAGAACAAGTAGCAAAACACCTTTTTGAATTAGAACCAAACAATTCTGGAAATTATGTATTGCTGTCAAATATCTATGCTGAGGCAGGCAGGTGGGAGGACGCAGCAAATTTATTGACAATGATGAAAGAGAGGGAAGTGAAGAAGCAACCAGGACATAGTTTTATTGAGGTAAATAGAGAGGTGCATACATTCATTGCAGGAGACAGAATCCATCCTCAGTCTGAAAATATCTATGCAATGTTGGAAACCTTGTATGGGCAAATGAAGGATGCAGGATACGTACCTAACACAAACCTTGTATTGCAAGATGTGGAGAAGGAGGTGAAAGAAAACATGCTATGCAGTCATAGTGAGAAGCTGGCCATTGCTTTTGGAATCATCAATACAAGCCCGGGCATGCCCATCCGGATCATGAAAAACCTTCGTGTGTGTAGTGATTGCCACAATGCCACTAAGTTTATCTCTAAGATTGTTGGGCGAGAAATTATTGTGAGAGATGCAAACCGTTTCCACCACTTTAACAATGGATACTGTTCTTGTGGAGGCTACTGGTGATGCTGATTACACCGCTCAACAAATATATCTACGTTTTCAAACTAATATGTGCATACTATATCTTTGTTAGGCAAAGTATAATAGCAGAGTATAATAACAATGTACCTGTACAATAGGAGGCATGTGTTGACCTATATTAGGTGAATCTTTGGATACGATGATAAGCTCAAGCCATAAAGAACATGTTTATTAATAAACATACTNTATCAAGAGCCTTTGGAGCTTAATGCCTTGTCCCAAGGATTTTAAGGGAGAGATAGCTTGGTGGGAGTATGCTATCAGTGGAGTTACTATTTTTTTATGGGGCTATAGGAGGAAACTCACCAAAGTTAAGGGAATGAAGCAAAAGATTATGATAGAAGAATTAGAACAATTGTCTAGATAGTTACAACTTAAACCTAAAAAACAAGTAGACATATGATGGAGTGGTCAAGCTAAAACATTTCCTTAAGGAAGAAGAAACATGAAAAACTTGAGAGGCACAAATTTAAGCTAGGATGCATTGGCTTAAATTGAGAGAGAGTCCGACTAAGGATTTTTTCAAATCCCTAGTGAAAAAGGAGGTGATGAAACATATGAAATCTCTAAAAAAATTCTTGAATGACACATGAAGAAGGCGTTGAAAGAGAGTTAGTAAACTACTATAAAATATTTTTTTAATCCCAAGGGATAATGTAGGAGAGAAGGGTGGCCATGGTGACATGCATTGTTGTAGTTCCATGTCATTTGTCAATAGAACATCAAATAATTTATAACAAGATTAGACCTTGGACTAGTTGACAACAACCCTAAAAGAGATGGATGCCGATAAATCCCTAGGTCTATATGGCTACTTGGGTGAATTTTACAAAGCCACATGAGATTTTATTGGGCTTGACTTTCTCTAGGTGTATAGAGAGGCTCTATAGAGCCAATACTTGGGGAGTCACATAAGCAAGGGGATTATGAGGCTCATTCCAAAACCTGCAGATCTTGGGACTATTGCCAATCATCACCTGGTCACACTACTTAATATTTCGTACAAGATCTTGGCCAGACCCTTGGTGTTGTGACTAAAAAATATTCTCCCAAATGTTATCATAATTGAACAAACACGCTTAATTAGAGGCTACTATATTTTGGATGATGTCATTGTTGCTTGGGAAGGGATGGAGTGGGCAAAAAACATGGTTCTAGACATCAAGTTCATCAAGACTGATTTTGATAAGGCATATGATAGAGTGGAGTGGTAATTCATCATTGGTAAGTCAACGACCCTTCGGTTTGACCCCTTCTTTATCAAGATTGTTAGACCCTATTTCCATGGCTACATCTTTCTAATTCTTGCTTTTTAATTAATCAAGCTAGATCATAAAAAAATGGCCTCTTTAGGTTGATTTAACAATGTTGCTCCTTAGAACCTATGCTTTATGTGATGGCCACACATACATTAGGATATATTTGTTATTATAGAATGACTTAGGTCCTTTTCAAAATAATCCCCCTATCGAGACATGATGGTGGTTAACTCAGTAATAACCACTTTGTTGATGATTGTTTCATTATTCTACTAGAGGAGAAGGAGACCCTTCTCAATATAATGGATTGCTTTTAGATGTTTTTTGAAGACTTGGGATTTGAGCTCCAAATGGGAAAAACAATGTGATTTCGATTGGGTATGAAAGATGCATGATATGACCCTAAGGGGGGCATATAAGGAGTTAAATGTATATGTAATGGGGTAATTTTCAGTATGTAGCATGGACCAACCTAATAAGGGCCCACATATGAAATGTGTGAGAAATGGTGTATATAGAGGTCAATATAGTCATTTGGGGGGACATGAACATATGATTTGGTTATGTAGTTGTAGTTGGATATTTGGATGAGTTACTCCTATTTTATGAGGGCCCAAGAGTTATTGTGTAACTCATCTCTATATATTTTTGGGAGCACAACTCCCAAAGATATAATAGATATTAGGTTGATCCCTATTACATATACATTTAAACCACATATACACCCCTCTTGGGGTCATATCAATGCCCCTGAGTGGCTCATAGGCTAAGGATGGACTTGGATTCAATCTACTCAAGTATTTAAATTCTTAAGGATCCCCTTTTCTTTTCATGCATCCGCTAAAGAATTATGGGGGATAATTCTTCAAAGAGTTGTTAAGAAAATTGATTGGTGGACTATCCAACCTACACATCTTGATGCCAAGTTCCATATGTGCATTAAAGTACTAGGCACCACTCATATACTTTTCTTCATGTCAGGTCCCCGTCTACAAGATCTTATAAGTGGTTGGAGAAAATGCCCAATAATTTATTATGAGCTAATTCTAATGAGAAAAGGGTTTCCATGGAGTTAACTAGAACCTTTATTATGTGCACATAGGCTTAGACCCTATGTGCCAAATGGATCATCAGAGCAATGGAAGGTCATGAAACTTGAAAAATCTTTTTGAGAAATTGCATCACTTATGGCTCACCCTTAGGTTGAAGTGTTAGGAGCAACCTAAATTTGTAGATTCTTTTGATTACTCTTACCCGAGTGATCATCAAAGGGGAATTTGTATATCAAAGGGACATTTGTAGCCAAGAGCATATGGAAAGATTGGGAAGCCATTAAGCATAATATGGTTTAGAAAAGTGACTCCCTGAGTGATAGCCTTTCCTTCAATGACCACAACCTAGTTTCCAATAGTTCTATGTGAAGGAAAACCTCTTGAAGAATTAGCTTGGTTGTCAGCCAATCAATTATTCAAGAAAGGCATTGAAACTACCATAGACTTATTTGATATGGTCCAAGAAAGGGATTGGAAGAGCTAGCCGACTTTCAAGGCGAAGTTCAACTTGACCAACCATAACCAGAACATTATTGGCATAATCTAGAATCTCATCCCTAATTGTAAGGGCCACAAACTTGGTGGTGCTACTAGAGATATAACATGACAAAGGTTTCAAGAAATACAAGCTAACTAACAACTATTGATGGCTATCAACTAGTTAGTAAACTAGTTCTAGATGCAACATTGAATAATATATAGAGGCTTTAATCCAAGTATAAGACTTAACTATATAGACTCAAGGCCATTCGAAAAGCCCCCTTGGAGTTCAAAAAGCCTTGCTTTGCTTGGTCCTTGAATCATGGCATCCCACCTCTAAGCCAACATTGATAAATATTTAGGGGTGTCGCAACTTCAATTCCCCTTCAGTGGAAAATTTGAGACCCTCAAACACTTGTTCTAGTTATGCGACTTTGCTAAATCTACTTATGATCGAGCCTTCGCGTTTTGTATTTAGTTGCTCTTGTCTCCCATTTCCTAAAAGTCTTCGCTCTTAGGAGATATTCTTCCATGGTCCATTGAGTTTCATGCAATAGTCTTCGTTCTTAGGAGATAGTCTTCCTTGGTCCATTGAGTTTCATGCAACATGGAAAATGATTAGAGTGGACATCTTGTATATATTTGGAAAATAAGAAATAAATGTCTATTAACAATTGCAAACATTACAACCTTTTGCTTAGTAAGATGACTCCCTAATTTGTGCCCTTTACATGCACCACTTGTAAGGTTCCACTTAATGAACACTTACCAACCCATTCTACTCATTCTCGACCTTCTTTTTTTTTGTACTAGGAGAATTGGTAGACCTGCCTATTGTCACCGAGGAGATCTAGGGTCGAGTTAGAGGGACTACCCCTATAAACTTGGGCCCAACACAAGCACCCACACACCATGCTAAGCAAGTTAGACAAGTTTAGAACCTTGGTGGGGTTCCTATAATGGAATACTTACGTCTTCCAGAATGGGACATTTGCCATTCAACCTAGCTCGATGGGCTATTCTCGAGCTTCTATTGGTTGCCAATATTCGTAAAGTTTGTTGGGTACTTTGTGAATGTTAAGAGAGGCACATGAGTTGTCCACTACCTCATGTATACTTGATGCCCCACGTTTTGATAAGTTCTACACTGTTCCCTTGACCATTTTAGAACCAAAGCAACTTGAGAAGCCTGAGCAAAGCTATGATGGACGGACGTTAATTCTAGATGATCTAGGACATTGTCCATTGATGCTTTTCCCATAGGTTTTTTCAAGACTAAATTTGTTTTGTTGGAATCGCATAAGCTCACTAAGTTGCTAAATCTATGGTTATAAATACTTTCTAATAATGCACTTGGTTAAAAAAGGCTATTGACAAAATGGTTGGAGATATTTTACTTGGACTTATACCTGAACCTAAACATGAGGCCAACCTGCACACCGAAAGTATTCTCATCGGGCCAAGCTGCACATCGAAAGTATTCTCTGGTCGATAGGTTATAACAATTGATTTGTAATCCATGAAACAAACAGTAAAATTAAACTGACGGGTACCAAAACTGATGGAGACATTGTTGGTACAGAGATTATTGTAAACAATGGTAGGCTTCCTTGTGTAGAATGGATATGTCATTTTCCCAATTTTCTTTTACGCCATCTTCACCTCCATCTCCAAATGAAGCTTCCTTTTATAAATTCAACAATCACATGCATCTGCCCTTAGTTCTGCATAATAATTCTTATCTTTATTTTTATGGCCCTCTTCCTACTGCCACATCCACTATTGTTGTAGCAGCAGTTGAACAGCGGCGGAGTAGTAAAGTGAAGAAGAAGAGACAAATTTACACAAACACATGGTAACCAAAACCATATGCACTCAGACGGATTTACACAAACACAAACCAAACAATGCTTTCTTATCGAACGACACGATCAGGCGTTATGTAAAGAACGGCTCCTTCGACGAAGCTCTCAGGATATATTATCAAATGCAACGGGCAGGCATAGAGCCGGACAAGTTGGTATTTATTTCTGTAATCAATGCATGTGGCAGTCTATCAGATCTGCAAGCGGGCAGTATCATTCATGAAGATATCATTGCAAAGGGATTTGAAACCGATGTTTTTGTGGGTACTGCGCTAGTGTCAATGTATCTCAAATGTGGGAATTTAGAGAATGCACGCGAAGTGTTTGACAGAATGCCTGAACGAGATGTTGTATCCTGGAATGCAATGATTTCTGGTTGCTCCCAGAATGCCTATCCCCATGAAGCATTGGCGTTCTTAAATGAAATGCAAATCCATGGTATAAAACCCAACTTAATCACCATGGTTAGTGTTCTGCCTTCTTGTGGGGATATATTGGCTCTGGAACAAGGTAGGCAACTCCACAGCTATGTAATAAGAAGGGGGTTTGAATCGAGTGTTGTTTTGGACACTGGGCTTGTAGACATGTATGTCAAATGTGGCAATGTTGACCTTGCTCACAAATTCTTTGAAAGAATGCCTAAAAGAAATGTTGTGTCATGGAATGCAATCATTGTTGGTTGTTCCCATAATGGTCATCATCATAAGGCCTTGTCATTCTTCAGGCAAATGCAAGTCCAGGGCATAAAGCCTAACTCAATCACCATGGTTAGTGTTCTGCATGCCTGTGCCATTTTATTAGCTCTGGAACAAGGTAAGGAGATCCATGGTTATGCAATAAGAAGTGGATTTGAATCTGATGTTGTTCTGGGCACTGGGTTTGTAGACATGTATGCAAAATGTGGAAACATTAACGTTGCCTACAAATCGTTTGAAAGAATGCCTAAACGAAATGTTGTAACATGGAATGCGATCATTGCTGGTTATTCTCATAATGGCTACCCCATGAAGCTTTGACAGTGTTCAATGAAATGCAAGTCCAGGATATAAAACCCAACTCAATCACCATCATTTGTATTCTACTTGTGTGCACTGATTTATTGGCTCTGGAACAAGGTAAGCAGATCCACTGTTATGTAATAAGAAGTGAATATGAATATGATGTTTTTGTGGGCAATGGACTTGTAAATATGTATGCTAAATGTGGGTATATAGGCATTGCTAGACAAGTGTTTGAGAAAATGTTGTGTAGAAATGTGGTCTCATGGAATGCAATGATTTTGGGATATGGAATTCATGGACAGGGTGAGGATGCTCTCGCTCTATTTTGCCAAATGCAAGAGACAGACACAACGCCTGATCATATCACCTTCATTGGTGTTTTGACCGCTTGCATTCATGCAGGGCTAGTAGATGAGGGCTGGCAATACTTTCACTGTATGAAGTCCAATTATGGCCTTGTACCCAAGCTCGAGCATTATGCTTGCTTGGTTGACCTTCTTGGGCGTGCTGGGCATCTAGATGGAGCACATGACATTATCAAAAAGATGCCATTAGAGCCTGATGCTGTCGTGTGGGGGGCCTTGCTGGGGGCGTGCAGAATTCACTGCAATATTCTGCTTGGAGAACAAGTAGCAAAACACCTTTTTGAATTAGAACCAAACAATTCTGGAAATTATGTATTGCTGTCAAATATCTATGCTGAGGCAGGCAGGTGGGAGGACGCAGCAAATTTATTGACAATGATGAAAGAGAGGGAAGTGAAGAAGCAACCAGGACATAGTTTTATTGAGGTAAATAGAGAGGTGCATACATTCATTGCAGGAGACAGAATCCATCCTCAGTCTGAAAATATCTATGCAATGTTGGAAACCTTGTATGGGCAAATGAAGGATGCAGGATACGTACCTAACACAAACCTTGTATTGCAAGATGTGGAGAAGGAGGTGAAAGAAAACATGCTATGCAGTCATAGTGAGAAGCTGGCCATTGCTTTTGGAATCATCAATACAAGCCCGGGCATGCCCATCCGGATCATGAAAAACCTTCGTGTGTGTAGTGATTGCCACAATGCCACTAAGTTTATCTCTAAGATTGTTGGGCGAGAAATTATTGTGAGAGATGCAAACCGTTTCCACCACTTTAACAATGGATACTGTTCTTGTGGAGGCTACTGGTGATGCTGATTACACCGCTCAACAAATATATCTACGTTTTCAAACTAATATGTGCATACTATATCTTTGTTAGGCAAAGTATAATAGCAGAGTATAATAACAATGTACCTGTACAATAGGAGGCATGTGTTGACCTATATTAGGTGAATCTTTGGATACGATGATAAGCTCAAGCCATAAAGAACATGTTTATTAATAAACATACTMATATGGGCTTGTGTCAAATAATTGACACAATATGGTACTTCATATATGTAAACCCTTACAAGTATATTTAATATATGAAGCCCAGGTCTTAKTTTTGGGCATTGGACACTCTCATGACCTACGTACAACCCARAAGYTATATATAAGTAAATTATATATCAGGATTATAAACCCAATATGATTGTTTTCCAAAATAGTTATCTCACAGTCCCTGTTAAGATTACTCTAATGCAATGTAATCAAAGAGTACCATGCAATGTAATCAAAGAGTACCATGAGAAAATAGAAGAGACAATTGCATCGAGTKCAGATCTAGATGGTGTTMAAAAATAATCCCTAAATATAATTTAGGGATATAATATTGCATTCATACGGTCTYTCGTCTATGGTACTTAATTGATCTTTCTGAATATTTTGAGTAGAGTTCGGAATGATGCTTAATTGATATGATTCTTTGCTAAACAATACAATGTCGTTGAGTGCTAAATCGATTGCTAGACCTCTTTGCTTTTATCTTATCACCTATCTTTTAATTTTAATTGTCATGGTAGACTACCTATAAGCAACCCATAACATGCCTTTCACAAAATTTGATGTAAAAACTATCCTTCAATTGATTTTATACCAACACCAGCTTATACCTTTCAAAGACTTCCATATCAGGTTTGGTGGTGTTTGTTGAACATATGCTATATATCACTAAAAGGTCACTTAGCGAACAAAGTTCTAGGTTTTGTACCCTACCCGGGCCAATTAGAAACATGACTATATAATTTCTGCCATGCAATGAGATTGATCAAGAATGAGAGAAAATGATAGTAAAAATATGAGTACTGCATTGGTCCGTCAAACAAAGGATGCATACATGCTTTCTTCTTGGTTGAAGAGTGATACTTCAAAGGAGCAAACTCTTTGATTAATTGCAGCTCAAGTATTGAGAATGTTAGAAGTAAAGAACACATAAGTAGGCAAATAACATCTCAACAAGGTATGCCAAACTCAAAAATGTGAAAGAGAATTTTCAAGGAAAAAAGGAGTTGGGGTTTTTGAGAAATTGAGCCATGGCTTGAAGGATCATGATTCTTAGGGTTGTTGCAAAGTTATGTTTGTGTTATTTGTGTGGTCTTTTTTCATTTATTGCAACTTGGTTAGCCTATCTCTGTTGGATATCATGGTGCATGCATTTTTCATGTGGATGGACTACACATTGAGACATGTAGATTGATAGTCATGTTGTACATCATTGGGAAGTCGTAGCTTATTGATGCATGGTTGATATACTTGCTTGGTGCAAGTAATGATGCATAATGGTACACTCATGGATGGTATTTGTTTAGCATATTGATAGATGCACATTGTTTGGCATGTTGGTAGATGCACATGTTGGCATATGGTGGATACATTTCATGGATGATACCTTTTGGCACATTGTTGATGTACATGGGTGTTGTGCATGGTGGGCACATTTTGGTACATGATGTA